>MU708856.1:3072-57877 GCA_026770625.1 Nicotiana glauca | reverse complement strand
CACTAACAGTACTAATGGACACATGTCCTTGATTTACTAGCTAGCTATTCCTAGGACTGAAAATAGTAATTAATTGACTTAGGGACTAAAGTGTCACTCATCTGTATATTATATCATTAGGTCCTAATTATGTAGTCACGACTAAATTTGTGACATTCCATCCCTCTTATGTCCCTCCTTCCACATTACTGATCAAAATCTGGAAACTGGGATGTGAGCAAAGTGTAGTCTTCCCATGTAGCCTCATCCTTGGATAGGTTTGCCCATTGTACTAGCACTTGGGTAGCAGCTTTGTTGGCTTTCTTCACAATTCGGCGGTCTAAGATGGCTACTGGTTCAGTCAAGACCTGACCATCATCAGTGCCGATTGGTGGTTCCTTTGATGGTTGTACATAATTTCCCACTGCCTTCTTTAACTGAGATACATGAAAAACGGGATGAATTTTTGATCCCAATGGAAGCTTGAGCTCATAAGCGACCTTGCCAATTTTGCGGGGCACTTCAAAAGGCCCATAGAATTTAGCCGCAAACTTCAAATTCCGGCGGATTGCCACTGATATTTGGCGATAGGGTTGTAATTTTAAAAACACCATATCGCAAACTTCAAAATTCCTGTCACTTCTCTTGGAATCAGCGTACTGCTTCATCCTATTTTGTGCCTTGGTCAGATTGTCCCTGAGAATCCTGTTGAGTAGCTGTCTTTCTCTCAAGATTTGGTCTACTGACTCCAATTGTGTCTGCGCCACTAGCTCAAAAGAGGGCTGAGAAGGGTCGAAGCCATAAAGAGCCTTGAATGGTGTCATTCCTATTGCCGACTGATAATTCGTGTTGTACCAAAATTCTGCCATGGGCAGCCACTTGTTCCAATCCCGTGGTTTATGGCCTGTCATGCACCACAAATATGTTTCCACACATTGATTCAACCTCTCTGATTGGCCATCGGTTTGTGGATGATATGCTGAGCTCAAACGTTGCTCCACTTGTATCCCCTTGAGGAGCTCCTTCCAAAACAAACTAGTAAAGATGGGATCTTTATCGGAGAGGACAGAGTTTGGGATCCCATGTAATTTGCAAATGTTGTCTAAGAACAACTGAGCTATTTGTGCTGCATTATAAGGATGTGACAGGGAAAATAAGTGAGCATACTTAGTGTACCTGTCTATTACTACTACGATCGAATCCTTCCCTTGTGATTTAGGTAGGCCTTCAATGAAGTCCATGGTGAGGTGTTCCCAAGCCTTCGAGGGTATTGGTGATGGTTGTAAAAGCCCTGGATAAGGCACATGTTCCCCCTTGTTTCTTTGGCATATCATACAATTTTGTACTACTTCTTCACGTCCTTCCCCAGATTAGGCCAAAAGAAAATGAGCTTTACCCTCTTCTGCGTTGCTGTAATTCCCGAATGCCCTTCCCATGGTGTGGCATGCAGTTGCTCAATAATGGACTTCCTCAATCCCTTGCTGCTGCCTACCCAAATTAAATCATTGTACCTAATGATCCCTTTTTGCAATGTTGTATTCGGAATTGCGCTTGCATCTAAACTGAGTTGTTTAATGATGTCCTGGACTTCAGCATCTTCAACATAACTTTCCAGTACTTCTTGTACCCATTTGGGCTGCACTACAGTAAGACCATTACATTCTTCCATAAACTCTTGTTTTCTTGACAGGGCATTAGCCACTACATTATCTGCTCCCTTCCTGTAATGGATCTCATAACTCAGGCCCACTAGTTTGGAAATCCCTTTATGTTGTAATGCTGAGGTTATTCGCTAATCCTTTAGGAATTTCAAGCTGAAATGGTCTGCCCTAATGATAAAATGATTGGGTTGGAGATAATGCCTCCACTTCTCAATAGCTAGCAATAAGGCCAACAACTCTTTTTCGTAAGTTGATCGACCCAAATGTCTTTGACTGAGGCCTTGACTAATGAAAGCAATTGTTTTATGGTTCTGCATTAGTACTGCTCCTAATCCTGTTCCATTGACATCCACTTCCACAACAAAAGGAATGGTGAAATCTGGTAATGCTAAAACTGGGGCATGCACCATCGCGTTCTTCAACTCTTCAAATGCAGTAGTAGCACTTTCATTCCATGAAAAAGCTCATTTTTTCAGTAAATTTGTTAATGGTTTACTAATAGCTGCAAAGTATTTACTAAACCTGCGATAGTACCCAGTTAATCCCAGAAAACCCCGCAACCCCTTAATATTAACCGGACAAGGCCAATTAATCATTGCCTCAATCTTGATTGGATCAGTACTCACGCCCTGGCCCGAAATGATATGGCCCAAATATTCAATCTGGGCCTCCCCAAAACTACATTTGGACTGCTTTGCAAACAACTGGTTCTCTTTAAGAACCACAAAAACTACCCTCAAGTGTTTAACATAATCTTCCAGGGTCACACCGTAGACGAGGATGTCGTCAAAAAATACTAGGACAAATTTCCTGAGATAGGTACTGAAAATCTTGTGCATGAGTGCTTGAAAGGTTGTCGGTGCATTGGTTAATCCGAAAGGCATTACTCGAAATTCCCAAAGGCCATGATGAGTTTTGAATGCTGTTTTGTATTCATCCCCTTGTTTCATACAAATCTGATGATACCCCGAGCGTAAATCTATTTTTGAGAAATCTGAGCTCCATGTAGTTCATCAAGCAGGTCCTCAACCACTGGGATAGGGTATTTGTTCTTCACCGTTATATCGTTCAACCTTCGATAGTCCACACAAAATCGCCAAGTTGAATCCTTCTTTTTAACAAGGATGACTGGTGATGCAAAAGGAGATGTACTGGTTGTCACAATTTGGGCTTTAAGCATTTCCCTTACCATTCTTTCAATTGTATTCTTCTATTCATAAGAGTAATGATAAGGTCGTTGGTTCACTGGCTTGGACCCTGGCAACAATTCAATGGCGTGATCACTTCCTCTGCTTGGAGTAAGTCCTTTTGATTCTTGAAAAATCGCAGCAAATTGTTCAATGAGCTCTTAAATTGGACCCGCCCTTTTTTGTTTCTCCTATTCACCGTCCAAGCCTAGCAAATGGGCTGACAAGCAGCCATGGCCCATTCGTAGTAACTTGGTAATGGATTTTGCATCCCCCTCAGCTAATACATCCTCAGTGTCACTACCCATTATAGTAATGAGTCTTTGGTCCTTAAAAAATGAGACACTACGGGGTTGTGTATGCAGCATAATTGGTGTCACATAATCCGCCCAATCCATTCCAAGTATAATGTCACTCCCCCCCTGCCTTAAGTAGTACCATACTAAAGGTGAAGGACTCAGTTCCCATAGTCCAAGTAAATTCTGGATAATTGTAGCTGCAAGGCATCAATTGCCTGTTTTCTACCCTCACTCTCATAACCTTGTGAAGTGGTTCTATCATTAACCCAAATTGCTTCACAATCTTGGGGCCAACGAAACTATGGGTAGCCCTACTATCAATTAGTATGGACACCCTATGCTTTTTGACCCACCCTTGAATTCGGATTGTGGAGGGTTGGTGTGACAAACCCATTAGCATAGCCAATGTCACCTCCCCTTCTTCTACTGTTTCACCTAAAGCTTCTTCAAACACCTCTTCTTCTTCCTTTCCTTCTATAGGAGCTTCGATTCCCTCCATAGCATTTAAGGTTCGTGGTTTGCACTGATGTCCAGGGAAATAGTGATCATGACATTTATAACACAATTTTCGTTCTCTCAGAGACTCAATGGTGGGGTTCTTTTAGGCTAATTGTTTTGTATGGCTATTGGTGGGGTTGGGCTTGGAATTGGTAAGAGTTGGTCCTTGACTGGTAGAAGGGAATTGGGATCTTGGGTTATAAGGGTAATAACTGGTTTTTTGAAAAGGTTTTGGGTTGTGGGCTTTGGCATGTGCATTCAAGGATTGTTCGTATAACTTAGCTGTAGCATAAGCCGTTAAGAGTGTTTGGGGGTTGGCCACCTTAACCATTGGGCCTAAATCTGCAGTTAGCCCACCAATAAAACAAGTGATGAAATAGCCCTCGTCTAAGTGAGGCCTAGCTAACAGAATTTGTCCTCTCAATTCCTCAAAATGGTGTTGATAACTAGCAACATCTGTTACTTGTTGAAGCCTATTGAATTCAATAACCACATCCAATGGTTGGGCCTGGCCATATCTGAGGCAAATGTCCGCACAAAATTGAGCCCAAGAGATTTGTCCCCCATTATCTATCAAATATGAATCAAACCAGTGGTCAATCTGGTCTCTAATGTTAATGGCCACATAAGTCATTTTCTCCTCCTCTGAAACCTTGTATAAGGCAAAGAAAGTATCACACCTCCTAATCCACCCTCGAGAATTAATGCCATCGAAATCTGGAAAGGCTAGTTTAGCTTTGGGCATACGGTTGGGCTGGGTAGTAGGGGGTGTATGAGTTAAGGGATTGAGGAAAATGGGTGGTTGGAATAGGTTGAGTAAAGTGACTGTTGAAGTAATATTCTGCAGGTATGGGCTAGGAATAATGGACTTGAGAGTAATGACCTGGGGGCAAGGGTTGTGGTTGCATATGTGCCAAGGTGGTGTAAATTGGTACATTAGAAGGGGTGGTATAAGAAGAAAAATAAGATTGTGGGTGTGTTCGAGCCGAAGTGGACCCAAAGTTCCAAATGAGGTGGATGTATTGATAATGGGCTGAAACAGTGTGGTTTGTACATAGGGTAGGGAAACAAATGGACTAGTAGAAATGTTAGCTGGGCGAGGATAGGCTATTGTAGGTGGTGGGGGTTACGCGTGCAGCGCGTGGGAGAAATGTGGGTTCATCAACCCCAGAGACATTGTTTCATTTAGGGAGAAAGCTAGTGAAGTTCGAGATATGGGTGTTGTGACGGGTGGAAGAGGTAAGATCTGGTTGGCACCTTTGGATACCGGCGTGGCTGGAGTTGCCGGTGTAGAACTTGAACAGTGACCCCCACTCACACATGACTGGTGGCTCTCTACCGGCGATACTACTAAGGCAGCCAAATAAGACTTTCCTGAGGTGCGAGAATCTTCACGCCGGCCTAGCTCTATCATCATAATATCCATTCTTCTTTGTGTTTCATCATTCATCCTTCTCTGCATGTCTTCGATAGATTCTAGTCTCCGGTTGGATGCTTCCATGAAGGTTTGCATCTGAAATTCCAGATTGGAGGAACCTCTGGCGTCGTCACAGGCGCGTTGTTTATCTATCATCAATGCTAAGATTACTGCTCTGATACCAAATATAACGCTAACGATCGATTTGGATCGAAGAGAGCTCAAGAAAAAATAACAGATAAAGATAAATTGATTTTCAAAATATTTCATGCTCTCTCTGTCAAATGACAGAATACAAATATAGGGAAAGAGAAGAAAGGACAACTGTTGATAGCTGGTCCAAAAAGATAATCACTAACAGTACTAATGGACACATGTCCTTGATTTACTAGCTAGCTATTCCTAGGACTGAAAATAGTAATTAATTGACTTAGGGACTAAAGTGTCACTCATCTGTATATTATATCATTAGGTCCTAATAATGTAGTCACGACTAAATTCGTGACAAGAACATCTGGAAAGTATAAATTCAAAATACTATGCTTACAATATCAAATCTTCTTATAATATGAAATGTGAAGATGTGGTCTAGAAGAGCACTACAGGAACTTCATAGCAAAATAACATCCAATAAAGTCATCTTAATACCTTATGCAAATTTTAAAATGTGCTTAAAGAACCATGTTTCGAATTAAGCTCCAACCACTGTTGTGAGCAACATGTTTTTTATATCATTAAAGGAAAATACATTAATGGCAAAAACAGCACAAAGAAAGTGCTGGAATGTCGTGAGCAGCATGCTTCCTGTCAAATTAATAAACGACACCAAAAGGAAAACACTTCTATGAAACTCATAAAAAGCGCCTGCATTTGAGAGAGTAAAATAGTCGCTTTCTTCTTACACCTATGTGATCAGTCAACATATTGACAACAACAACAACATACCCAGTAAAATCGCACTAGTGCGGAAACATATTGACAACAGCCAAACAATATGTTCATGGATCCCATTCATTGATGTAGTTAATGCTTTACTAGTCATGGGCTAATTTTTGAATATATAATGCTGTTTTCGTAGAAACGGAGAGAGAATTTGCAAATTAATACAGAAAAGTGGAAACGGAATAAACTTCTTTGCTTGATACGATGAAGCACAATAATCATTTTCCATGTCGCAGGAAAAAACTTAGAATGGGATGATCGACATGAGAGTTAACCTGTTACTACTCAAATCGTACATAAACTAGGTGGAACGAATAGATTAATGAAAATTGAGTATTGCATTTCTAATACCTACAGAAAGAAATGTGGATCTTCTTATTAAATTTTTCACTTTAATTTGGATAAACTATTGGAATTTGACATACTGCTTTCGAATGATCTCTCATAAAAGTTTTATTAGCAATTCTTCTTTTCTTTTCGACCATACAAACAAAGAACCCTTGTACAATTGGTCCACCATACTCAGTGGCGGACCCACCTTAAGAAATTACGGGTGATAAGCTGCACCCCTTAAAATTAGGTAAATTACATTTAAAACAGTATGTATCTCCGCATGTGTTGAACAGAGTTATCGAAGTAAACACATAGTCTGATAGATTACAAGGTGCTCAAAGCTGTTAGTAAATAGATATTGCTTACAGCTAAGATAAGATTGGGCATGTTGCCATCGCGTGCAATGACTTGGAGCCTAGCAACGGCATCTCCATTGCCCACGATATCTGCTATCTTGTTCGGCCGGTACTTCTCTACCCATGGGATGTCTGGACCAGTTGATGTCAACGAAGAAGATGATGCCATTCAATTGCCGACTTGAAAGATTGACGGCTCTGCAACTTGAAAAAACCCTGCCAAAACCTTCCCCGCGACTTCTTCAAGCTGGGGGAAATAGCTACTGTACTTATTCTTTGGGAATTACCAAAATAGTCCCTTATGTTTAGGAATATCTAAACTGATCTTTTAACTATATGCATGAATAGTTTTAGTCCCTTATGTTTACTAGAAATAAGCACTTTTGATCTTTCTTCTTAAAACACCCGGTAATATTATATTTGACGAAATTGGGACATGAGAATAAGGGTGTATTGTGGGTCAGGCCCAGCCCGGGACCGGCAGGCGGACTTGGGCCGATTCAATCGGGCCCAACAGCTATTTTTCAAAAAAATTGAAAAAAAGGGCCAACGGTCTGAAATTTAAAAAGTAGTTGTTGGCCTGCAATTTTAGCCTTATGGCACTTTTAAAAATAGTCATTTGGCCCACAACTTTGTTTTATCCCCAAACTTTTCATAATTATACTTTTTCTCTATTCTCAACTATAAATACCCCCTCATTCTTTCATTTTTACTCACAAATTCTTCAATCTCTCTCAATCTTTCTCTAATTTTCTTCTATAATTGCTTACTTTATTATTACAATTTCGTGAAAAATTTTGAAGTTGGTGAATTGAAATATTCAAGTCTTCAACGATATTCAATTTTCAAGAAGTTGTTCGTCAATTCAGTAAACTCGTTCCAATTAAATGAAGAAGTTATGAATGTTCTTTATCCTAATCAGACTATCTTTGAAAATGAGGAAAAAATGATGATTTAGATGAAACGCAACCGGATTTAGATGATACACCTACTAGTCCTGTTAATAACCCAACTGATAATAATCCAAATGATGCCCCACCTGACCCTCCTATAGTACCCCCTACTTTTAATAGACAACTTTCTAAATAGACCGAAACATCTCTTGTTTGGCACTTTTTTACTCAACTAAGAGAACAAAATAAGGCTAAGTGTAAAACTTGTGGGTCTTTGATGGCTCATAAATATACTGGAGACCGTAGCGGTACAGGTACTTTGACTAAACACATAAAGAAACACCCTAGAGATAAAGCTAGATATTTACAAATGAAAGTTGCGCAAGAGGGGACAAGTGTAGATACTACGGTTAACCCTAGTACAAGGTCAAATCTAGATCAACCGGGAATTAACATTGTTATCGGTGGCATTTTATATTATGATCCAAATAAAGATCGTGAAGAATTGGCAAAAATAGTTACTTTTACGTACTTACCATATAGTTTTCTTTCTAACCCTCATTTTATGCATTATATTAGAAGAGTTTTTAATCCTACTTATAAAGGATGGCCTCGCGCAACCGTAAAGAGCAATATTTATAAATATAAACATGAATATAAATAATATTTGCGCTATTTATTTACTCATATAGATTGTCGCATTGCTATTACTACTGATATTGGTAGAAGTGGTAATGACTGTGATTATCTAACTGCTACAAGTCATTGGATAGATGATGAGTGGATAATGCAAAAGCGCATTATTGCTTATAAAATAATTAATTCACGCCACACAGGTAAGTTTATTGCTAACACAGTTGCAGATATTTGTAGATATTTTTGCATTAGAGATAAAATAATATCGATTTTAATGGATAATGCTTCTAGTAACACTAATGTTATAGGCTTGCTTACAACTACACTAAATCCTGCATTTAGTAATATTTTTCATATTAGATGTATTTGTCATATTTACCATTTAATCATCAGTGATGGTATGAAAATTTAAATGTAAAAATTGAAAAGGTTAAAATGACTCTTAATTGGCTTTTTTATTCAAACCGTAGAAGTAGACTTAGAGAATACTTTAAAAAATGTGATGAATTTGGCCTTAGAAAAACAAAGGTTCCTAAACCTTGTCCGACTAGATGGAATTACATGTATGAAAGTTTAGTTGTTGCATATGAATATAGAAACCCAATAAACGCAACGTTTAATATTCGTGTTGGTGGTGGTGGTGGTGATGATGATGATGATGAGCACCTTACAAATCAGGATTGGACTAATGTTAAAACGCTTATAGACTTTTTAGAACAATTTTATGTTGCTACAAATGAATTATCTGGGCAATATTATCCTACTATTTCTAACTGTTTAGTTTATATTGCAGCACTTGCAAATTTGTTTACTCAATTTTCAGAGTGTGGAGTAATTTATCAACTTGCTATTGATTCTATAAAAGCTAAGTTTAAAAAATATTTTTTTCTCTATCCTCTCTATTTTCGGTATTGCTACCATGTTAAATCCTACCATGAAATTAGGGGTCCTCACTTTTGGTACACAAATATTTATAACGCTTTATCACTTTCAGCTGAGGAATTTGCTACACTTGCATATGCAAAAGCCTTAATTAAAATAAATGTTCAAACAATTTATAATGCTTATCAACTTGCCTTAGATCATGCTACACCAAATATTCCAACTCCTACTTCGCCTAGTTCGCAATCATCTAAAAGAACTGCGGGCCTAAAAGCCCTTAGTTCTTGGACGAAGTTCAGGGGTTCTCAAGGTGATAATATTGGTGATAGTTCACAACTAAATGAGCTTCAAGTTTATCAGGGACTTGAATTAGAGAATCCCGACGTCTCCTTCGTGTTTTGGAATAATGGAAGGACAAACAAAAATACTATTCGATTTTTTTAAGGATGGCTCGAGATATTTTAAGTGTTCAAGCTTCAATAGTGGCATCGGAGAGCGCTTTCAGTCAAGCAAAACTTCAAATTGGTGATTATAGAGCGTCTATGAGGGAGAGCTTGAAAAAATCAGTACTCTTCAGAGATTGGATCCGTTCAGAAAGAAGAAATTTTGGACTTGCAGAATCACAACCGGAGATAGACGAAGCTTATGAAGAAATGCTAGCGGAACTTGCGCAGGATGGTGCTTCGCCCAGAAGCGGTGATGAACAAGCTTCTTTTCCACCACCACCAACGAAAATTCCTCCAGATTTTGAAGGATTTATGAGATTTATTAGAGATAATACATAGACTAATATGTAACTTGTATTTTGGCACATCTTCCTTAGTTGTTTTTCCTTTTAATGGTGGTATTAGTACCTTGTTGTGCTCATTCCATTGGGGGAGGAAGACTAAGAAAGATATTGCCATTTCTTGGTAATGTCATAATAATAAAAATTATAAGACATTCCCTTGAATATTTCTTTGCAATTTATTTTGTGTTTAAATTTGATATAGTGTGTGTGTGTGTATATATATTACTGTTTAGGCCTGTGGGCCCAGCCCATTTAGCCCAGGATCATGTGGGCTTAGCCCCACAGTGGGCCGATTCTACCCATTTGGACCGTTAGGCCCGGGACCGTCAAAGTCCGGGACCGTTTGGCCCGGCCCATTTATCCCATTTAGGCCCGGGCCCGTTTATCCCATTTAGGCCCGGGCCCGGCCAAAAATAAACCCTTACATGAGAAGCATATAAGCCATTTAAACTAAATAAACCTTCAAGACGTTCCCCAATTCAAACCGTAAAAGAAATCTTATTCAAGACAGTTGAATTTGAATACACTTTTCACTCTTCCAACCCTCAAACTTATAATTTGTAATTTTCAGAAATAACAAGGATTCTCTTCTTTCCAATGATACTAGAAGGATGTAATTTAAATTGTAGATATGTTTAACGGATGCTTTTGGCGAAAGCTCTAACACATTCGTTTAGCACCTAACTTAAATTGCATTAAAAAATATATTTACTATGTACACTAACAGATTGTTTGGCGGAAGCTATTGATTAGCCAAACATTTTTGTCTCCTTAAAAATAATTTTCAAAAGAAAAGAAAAAAGAATCACCCCTTGAACAATTTCTTTGTGAAAAATGGTAAAATCATACACAATGTTTACCTCGAAAATTCAAGTAATAATTAAACTTGATTAGTGGTTTTAAAGATATGTGATTTAGTTCAATACCAATTATTAATCAAGAAATATGAAGTAGAAATGAAAGATAGAAATGAATCAAACCGATGTTACTTAGCAGTAATGACCTCGAGCTTAGTGACCACTAGGTGGCTTAAGGCAGTGAGAACAATTAAGTAGGAGAATCAAAGTAAGAGTAATAAAGCTAAAGGACAATGCTGATGAACAGTAGGCAAAAAGGTAGAGAGTATACTCTTTGCTCAGTAAAAGATTGGATGATCTTATAAATCATTGAGCTCCCCTTTATATAATATGGGAATCCTTAAATAAGGTATATTTCTATTTACAATAAAGAATATTCCTGGTACAATTGTCTAACCGCCTAGTATGGAATAGTACAATTAGATTCCGGGCTTTGCGCCATGACTTTGGGGACGTGGCAGGAATCTAACTTTCGGTACAAATCCATAATGATACAATTTCGGGGTAGAACATACTCGACCTTGGCATGCATCGTGCTTCGCCTACGAACTCGGGTCTGGTCCCTCGAGCTCGAACTTGGTCTTACCCGGACTTGGACTTCGGGCGACCTCTTAAGTATATGGATCGAAGGCATTCGATCTCGACCGTATATAGATAGTCCCCGTGTTTCTTAGAGTAAGATGATAAGAAACGATTTAGACCTTATTTTTCTCAAACCTCTTATGACGACGTCATGCTCATGACGTAGGCACTTGAAGTGACCGAAAATTCCATGTCAGCTCTCTTCCCAAAACATCAAATACGCTTCAGCACTGGTTGGCCACTTGCGCCGCTAATTCGTCACCGGTCTTTCTATAAATAAGAGGCTATTCTATTGAACAAAGAACTGTACTTGTTTCATCTTCATCTACTTCTGATCTTTTCCGTTCTTTGCTTCCTTCTTTAGTAGTCCATTTCCATGGTTGGAACCTATGATTGCAAGGTCATATGACATCAACTTTATCAGTTACACCAGGTCATATATGAAAGCTTCGATTCATAACAACGACAGAAGGGCGCTGAATCCTTCCCGCATCAGAAAATATGCGAGCTTTACACTGCTTCTTATCTCCATTAACTTCAACCAGGTGTAGCACTTCATTCCTTTTGCTTTCCATAGAATGAGGTGACACTATCATCTACTAACTTTTGCATCCCACACCGGAACAATGTCCCGAGGATAAACATTCTTGGATCGTTGCTCGTGCATCTTGCAACCCTTTTGATATTTCTTGTGTTAGAAGGTGAAACTACATCTTATGGTCTTCCCTTCTGGTCTTTTTCCTTTGTTGTTCTTTTTTAATAGACTATGGCCCAAAACTTCAACGGAATGCTCGATCTCTGCTGCTGGAAATATAGTTACATTTATCGAGAGTTTCCTGCTCTAAATCTCCTACGGCATACAAATACTTCCAAAGATCAAAATGGGGTCCACTGGGAGGAGGTTCCGGAAGATGACGCTCTCGAGGATGTGGTCTTAAAAGTAGATTAGGTTCTTGGATTTTGTTTTTGCTTCTTTGTTCCTGTGTGAGTACCCTTTGTCGGTGTTGTAGTTATATTTTGTAACCATCTCTTGTAAATATAAAAGGATCTTTTTTTCTCATTTTTGTCTTGTGTTAAATTTCATTCCATCTTTATCTGCAAAAAATTTGATTGCATAACTTTAGCGATTGGTCCGAACACCGGACTCATAACATAATATACTCGTAGGTTTTAATTGATCAATATAATACTCTTTAAGGTTTTGTTAATCCTCGATCTGGGCTTAAATGGATTTGATGAGAGCTTGGGACATCGGGACTCCTGAGTACTATCTAAGTGAGAGCAGGATTTTGAATTGAAATTAAAGTTAGCCCTTGGTTTACGTAGATAGTCCCCGAGTGAGAATTTTCTCAAAATCAGGTAGTCTGTGGGCTCAGTAGTTGAGTGAGCACTTGCTCGAACTCGAGATAGGTTGATAAAAAACAAATTAATCTTCGACTCCTCGATCTTGATGCCAATCTCATGACATCATTGTCTGAATTCATTGAAAAGTTGCTTTTTGTGTGGTTCCCAAAGTCATTAATTGGAGCTGGAAAATAGTCGGCCTTTTGGCTTGCAAAGTACGGTTAAATGACCCCTATAAATAGACAAACTCCATAAATTGCAAACTTTATTCTCATATTGTTCTCAAATTCTCATTAGCTCTTTCAATTTCCCTCAATTCTCCCTTCTCTTCTATTTCACTACCAACGTAACATTCTCCATTTTCTTGAATTTCTGCATCGCGATGGCTAAAACCTCTAAACTGGTTCCTCAAAAAGAAAAAGCTTCTTCATCTTTTGGACCTACCAAAAGCAAAACCGGTATTTCCCCCTCATATTGAGGAGTTCATCCCCCCGCCATGTGAAAAGAACATCCGATTTTAAGGTCAAGAAACCTATGTCGTCACTAGGACGATGCGAGCCCATGCCTCGATATGTTTTCTTGATAACTAAGGACGAGCTTGTGCAAGTAAATGAGGACTGCAAATGGGAGAACAGAGAAGTAGTGATTCATTCCTCCGAGGAGGATATCACTACATATAAGGTCGGGTATTTAAGCGTATATACCTACCCATTCACGTTGGGTCCTGCAATTCCGACTTAAGGGCCCATAGATTCAGTTATCCTAGAATTTTGGCAACGATACCGAGCGACACTTGGCCATATCTACCCCTTATTCTAGTGAATCGTTTATTTGATCAGGTTCTTCTCGAGCCAGGTGAGGGGATGCCTTTTACCCTTGATCATCGTATCAAACTATACAGTCCTCGACTTTATCATGGTGGCTTGATAAAATTGCAACGCCGATCCTTGAAATCTCTCTTCTCTAGCATCGACGAGGACAAAGACCGAGGGTGGATGAGCTGGTTTGTCTGAGTCAGGACCTCCGACCTGATTCCTACCAATTGGATGTCGTTCCCCGAGGAGTGAACATAAAGCGTAAGTACATAGCCAGCTTATACCCCGCTTTCTCTTCTTTTTCTCAGCTTCATCCTTTTCCTTGGTCTAACCCCTTTTCGATGGCGTATCTACTGCTTGGTTTCCTGGTGGGGTAGTAGACCTCGAAGGCTAGGCCCAAAAGATAGCTTCCACTTCCTCTTATTCAGAGAGTTGCTGGAGATATTTGTCCAAGGGTCAATGGGAGGCCAAAAACCATGGTGAGTTCTCTTGTTTTTCTCATACTTCTTTCATGGTATACTGACTTCGATTTTGTGCAGGTCTTGGAGACACCGTTGCTATGCGACTGGACCCGACTGATGAAGAAGAGAATCTGAAATCTTCTAAAGAAAGAAAAAGAAAAAGAGAGTCATATGCAAATCCTCTGAAGCCAAAGAAGAGTGTGGCTCGAAGGTCCAAGGCCAATACGGTGGCCTTATCTCCAAAAATGGCCCAACGCCTTCGGGATCAGGAGGAAGAAGATGATGACTATTGCATGCTGGTAGCTCGTGAAAGAGGAAAAGTCGGTGCTTCGAAGTCCATCGAGCCGGTGATGGTTGATGTGGCTCATTCCAGAGTGGAAGAAATCTCTGAGGGGAGTTCAAACAAAGTCCCCGAGCCATCGTGCAGAAAAATGGCACCTCGCCTAGGAGTCCATTTGGAGGGTAAGGCCTAACAACCCTATCCCGAGCCTCTTTTAAAAAAAGAGAATGCCCCGAGTGGTTCACTTGGGGTAATCAATGTGGATGACTCACTGCCTGACCCCGAGTTCTCCGAGAGAAATTTTGAGATGCTGAATATGAGGTCTTCTAAAGTGGAAGCGAGCCACAAAAGGCATGACATCTTTCGAGAATGCCTTATAGGGCTTGAAGATGGCCCTGACCCAGATGCTTCTTTCATTTTTGATGAGGCTCGTTGAATCTTCAAACAAGTAAATTTTCTATTTTTTATGCCGGCGCCTTTGTTTTTGATGTTCTGATTCCATCTTTCCTCCTTTATTATGAAGGGTGTGGTGCTCCATAAAGGGCCATTTTCCAAGTCTCGAACTGATCTTCCTCAATGTGAGGCCGAGATTAAGAGATTTTGAAAGAGAGGGATGATCTCAAAACCCTCTATGTTAAGAAAGAGATAGAGATCAGTGATCTACGAGTTGAATTGATACAGGCTTGCCAAGGACGGTCCGAGTATGTTGAGAAGGTAATATAGCCTTTGAGGATCTGTTATTTACTTGTTTGTTTCGACGACTAATACTTTTAATGTTGCCTTTTTATCATAAGGATGAAATGGTGGCACAGCTTCGGGAGGAGCTTAAGATGAAAGAAACCGAGACCTTGGGGAGGAGGCAAGGCTTGGAAAATCTCACCTCTAAGAAATAAACTCTTCGGGAGCAACTGGCTTCACTCGAATGTCAGTTTCAAAGTGTGAAAGAGGAGATCCAAGCTCGAGTTCGTGAAATCGAGAAGCTTAAAGCTAAATCCACTACTGAGCAGGCCAAGGCTAGATCTGACGCTAATGCAATTATGTCTTCGTACCGAGCCGATGCTGAAGTGGCTAATACTCGGGCAGAGGATATCTCTTCTAAAGCAGAATTAAGTTATAAAGTGCACTGGACCATGCCAGGCAAAAATCCCGGAGGGTAGCCCTTGAGGAAGTACATGCTCGTGGCTTCGATCTCTCTACCGATATTGAAAGGGTGAAGATCTTGGAAGAAGAGGTTGTCGCTCTACTTTCTAATGAGGATGATTCAGCCAGTGGTTCCGAGAGTGGAGGGGACGAAGATGAAAACCCCGAGGATGAAGCTCTCGAAGATGCGGCTCCTAAAGATGCAACTGTCGAAGATACGACTCCAAAGCAGTTTTAGGTTTCCTTATTTTGTTTTTGTGCAAATGTCCCTTGTGTAAATATCCCTTGTAATCATCTTTTGGAAATACAAGAGGAACGTTTTATCTCACTTTGGACTTGTGCTGGTTTTCATGTTGTCTTTATTTATGGAATACTTCGTTTGTATAACTTGAATGATTGGTCCAAGAATTGGCTTGGGCTTGGGATATAATAAACCCTTAGATTTTAATCGATAGTCCCAATGATCCTCGAGCCAATTTTAAATTGAGCCGATGTGACCTCGGGGTATTGTGACTCTTAAGTCTAGGTCGAGTGAGAACGGAATCTCGAACTATAAGTTTTTGGCCCTTAAGCCTTTCGAAGTTGGTCCTTGGGATTTTAAATTGGCCCTTAGGCTCTTTAAATTGGGCCAATTCAGCCTTAATAATGGCTATATAATTTCCCTCATTTTGGCTAAAAGACTTAGTGAAAATTTAGTTATGCCTTAGCATGTGCTTTTTCTACCCGTTGGGTTTTTTGAAGGTTCGACGTGTTTGGACCTTGTTTGTGTATTAATAATCGAATACCTCCAAAGGTTGTATCGAGAGTCGATGTTATCGAAGCCTTTAAATTTATTCGAGGGCTGAATTTATCAAAGCCCGTTAAATTATTCGGGGGCTGAATTTATCGAAGCCCGTTATGTTTTGCTTTTGCCGAGGGTAGCCTGATGTAACCGGTTTTTACAAAGTATTTGAAGGCCTTTAATTTATAGTAGAAGTTGGACATCTCCGAGCCGCATTATTCTGGCTATAGCCTTTATATGACCATAGTCTTTAGTATGGTCGTAGCCTTCGGGTATGTCACTTGGACTTGTTTCCCGATAACTTTCTAAACTTGTTCGAAGAGTTAGTCCCAAGTATATTGGCCTTGGCCTTTGTTTGGAGGGGGTGCCCCTTTGAGGTCTTATAAGTCCAAGTTTTTGATAATTCAGTACAGATTGTCGATGACAGTCCCCGGGTATTCGGAGGTGCTTTTATGCTTTGGCTCTTGAGCCGATTCCCGTAAGATTATAAGTGTAGAGCTCCTGTAATAGTAGACTTCTTAGAGACACAAAGTGTTTTTGATATTAACGGAATTCTTCTTTAAATAATTGATACATGCGTATATGATTTGTCGTTGGGGCTTGACTATTCCATATGGACACGGTTCATCTGACCGTTTTGGCCTATTACAACGTTTTCCTATCGAGGCCCTCTTAGGAATGAAGTATCTTCCTTGAATATCCTCCGAGGGTGATGCCCCTAGTATTTGAGGTTGATTGGAAAGAAGCCTTGGATACTATTGAGTTTTCCTTAGGTAGCACATAGTTGTTGCCTCATTAAAAACCTTGCCAGTAAAATCTATTCGGGATAAAATTCGATCTAAGGGAAAAAGAGTGAAACATATGCTTTAAAACTTAAGGCTTTCGTGTAGAAATACGATGCCGTCGAGACCGTATGCCTTCGATGAACATCAGTATCTACAGTGGGTTAGTTTTAAACGCAAATGGTCAAAAAGATAATAACATACCTTAGCAGTAGTATCGTTTGAGTAATGATACGTTCCAATGATTTGGAAATTGTTCGCCTTTCATCGTGTTGAGTTTGTAAGGTCCTATACCAACAATTCCGAGGACTCAATACGGTTTGTTCTAGTTCGAGCCTAATTTTCCTTCTTTCGGGTCTCGAGTATTAAGGGTGGCCTTTCGTAGAACTAAGTCCCGACTCCAAAGTGTCGAAGGTCAGTACTTCTATTGTAGCATCTTTCGATTCTTTTTTTAGGAACCACCGCTAAGTTGGCCAATCAATCGGGATATTTTACCTCCCGAGTAGATTCTATTTTAAGAAGTTCAGTTACCTTGTCTTTCTCAAAGGCATGCTTAACCTCGTGGTGGTTTCTATCTGTTGCTATGACTTCATCGTGGCTGGAGGCGGTGATTGCTATTTGGTTTCTTGCTTACCTTCAGTGCTCGATTTCTTTAGGGTTAAAGATTTTGGTATCGGTACCACCTCCTCAATTGCAAACATCTCTTTCGCAGCATGTTGCTCTCCGTAGACTATTTTCACTCCTCCCTCTGTCGGGAACTTTATCATTTGGTGAAGAGTCGAAGGCACTACCCTCATGTTGTGTATCCAGGGTCTCTCGAGGAGTGCATTGTACCTCATGTCACCTTCGATGACATGAAATTTGGTTCCTTGTATGATCCCTACAATGTTTACTGGTAAGATAACTTCTCCTTTTGTTGTTTCGCTTTTTATCTTAAAGCCATTGATGACCCGAGATGCAGGTATAATCTAATCTTGTAGGCCGAGTTGCTCCATGAACCTCGATCTGATTATATTCGCTAAGCTACATGGATCTACCAAAACACGTTTAACTTGAATTTTATTTAAAAGGATAGAAATTACCAGGGCATAGTTGTGGGGATGAGATATGCCTTTTGTTTCTTCGTCGCAGAATGATGTCCTCGGGCACATAGCTTCGAGTATGTTTTTATCTCGTGATTGATACCTTGGTGCATTTAATACAGGTCGTTGAGGGACATCGACTCCTCCAATAATCATGTGGATTACATGTTGTGGTTCTTCTGGCCCGTTTCTCCTTGCATCTCTTTACTTGAAGTGATTCTTAGCCTAATCGCTTAGGAATTCATGGAGGTAACCCTCGTTGAACAGACGAGCCACTTCTTCCCTTAGCTGCCTGCAATCTTCCGTTTTATGACCATGCGTGCCATGATATTTGCACATCAAGTTCGGGTTCCTCTGAGATGGATCAGTCTATATTTGCTTGGGACACTTGGTATCTTTGATTCTCCCAATAGCTAAGACAATTCCCGATGCATCTACATGGAAGTTATATTCTAATAATCGAGGAGCCTCGATGGTGTCGGTATGTTTATCGAAACCGCTCTTCCTTGTGAGTCCTGGAGAGTTTGACTTCGATCATTTCTCTAATCGTTCCGGGGAGCACTTCATCCTGAATCGTGATTCTTTTGATCGACATACGGTTCATATCTTTCCCTGCTCGAACTCAACTCCATGTTCGTATCCCGGGGGCCCTAGCCACAAACCTGCTAGGATGTACTGAACCCGAGGGGGCTCCTAATTGATCTTCCTTGTGAGCACGTGATTTTTGCCACACTTAAATTACTCCAATAAAATTCTTTAGAGTTAGGATTTTTCTTTTATTATTTGAATTTTAGGAATTAATGGCATGCTTTTTGTTTGTTTGCATCTTGTGTGCATTTTTAGTTGGTATAATTCATAAAAAATACAAAAATATAGTATGTTTGCATTTAGGAGTGTATTTTGTTTTATTGGTCAATTAATATAAAAAAAATGAGAAGAAAATAACAAAAATAGTTACTTTGCATTTTTACCTAGTTTTCCTTTAAATTAGGATGTGGTTAATTTTAGAAAATTAATTAGTCAAATCAGATCTTTGTTATTTTTATAAAAATTAAAAGAAAAATAAATTTAATTATAATAAATAATAAATAAAAGAAGATAAAATAAAAAGCCTAGTCTTAGTAAATACCCTATTTTTGGGCCAACCCAGACCCAATTACACCCCAAAACCCGCCTGTCCAGCCCAAAACCCCAACCCAGTACGGTCCAGAGACGCCCAAAACGGCGTCGTTTATAGTGAACCAATCTTGTCCATCCATTTCCCATGATCAAACGGTCCAGATTCGTTCAACATAATTAATAAAAGGGTATGAAATTTAATTAACCCTAAAAATATTTCCCTTCTTTCTCGTACCCTGTTCTCCGCCGCCCCTCCACCGTCTCCGCCGGCCGGAAATCGTCTCCGCCGGCGGCCAACCTCCAAATGCCCCAAAATTTACACCATCAGATCCCCTTCCTCTCCTCTTTCCAACCCCCATAATATGTTCCCTCAATTCCTTTCCCAACTCCTCGAATCTTCAAAATTATTGCCACCGTCTCTGCCACACACGGCGGCGCCGACTCCGTTCACCACCAAAATAACACCCCAGTATCTCCCCTACCCCCGCAGCTCAAATCTCCAAACCCTTTACCTCAAATCCTTCCAGAACTCGTCAAATTTTCAATCAAAGTTTCGGTCAGAACCCTAAGTTCCCCAAACCTCACCAAATTCACACCACATGGCCTCCTCACCTCCCTCATGATGAATCCATCGTTAGTGGTGTTCAAAACTTACCAGAGTTGTTCCAATCTTGAATTGAAGAGGCAGTGGAACCCTAGAGTCATAACAGTAAGTTTTTATAATATGCTTCTATTTTCTTCTTCTTTCATGTGGTTTTGAGTTAATTATCATATTCAAAAATGCTCTAGGTTCTTTCTTCCTTGTTCGATCGTTTCCTTGTTGAATTGATGGAGTAGTTTTTAATTTCTAGGTTAATTTTTATTTTGATTTTTGTCACTT
The DNA here is from genome assembly GCA_026770625.1 of Nicotiana glauca. Classification (NCBI taxonomy): domain Eukaryota; kingdom Viridiplantae; phylum Streptophyta; class Magnoliopsida; order Solanales; family Solanaceae; genus Nicotiana; species Nicotiana glauca. Next base: position 37,881 of record MU708856.1, on the reverse strand, counting down.
CTATTCTGATTTTTGTTTTGATTTTGTGCTTGATTTTGCTTGTTTGTTTGTTCTATTTAGATTCTAATTTGTTTTGATTTTTGGTTTTAGTTTAATGCTTTGTTAATCTGTGTTGATAAGTCTTTAATCGATCCTACTTTGGCCTTATTTGAGTTTTAATGTTTGTTTCAGTTTTAATTAGTGATTGTGTCAATGGTTCTTTAGTTCACTGTTTGGTTTCAATTCTTTATTAGGCTTAGCTTAATTATTTGGTGTTAATTAGCTTAATTAGTTTGTGTGTTTAACCATGGTCATCTGACCTATATTAAGAAGAGTAAGGTTAGTTGAAATGAGTTAGTAATTCTAGTTGAATAAAAGGGGTAATTTGGACACTTCAAAGAGAAAGAATCTTATAGTAACAGATTAGGAACACCCTAGACTCTTCTAGAATAGGGCTTTAGTGTAAGTTTCAGTAATTTAGTGCAGTGACTTGAGAAACAAGTCAAAAATTTAGGATTAATGAGTAAATTCTGAAAATAAAAAGAGGGAAAATAAGTGAATAATGTCCAGAACCTTCCTGCCCCTTTCCTGCCTATAAAAGGCATGTCTAGTGCCTTCATTAACAAGTTTACAATCTCTGAAAAATTCCTCAAATTTCCAGCTTCTAATTCCCCCCCTCCCCAAAAAAAAACCATTTTTGAAAAACTGATCTTCCAAATTTGAATTTTAAACCTAAATATTTCAAATCAAAATTTCAGATCTTAACTTCTTCCAAAAAACCCAAAAACAGACAAAAAATACAGTAGAAAAACCCTAAAAAAAATATTGTTCCGTTGAATTTTCTCTGTTAATTATGAGTTTTAAGCATCAATTCTCATCTTTAGGCTTTGCATTTAAGTGCTGAAGTTGCAGAAGTGTCCTGGTTCAAATTTGAGGTGTTTTTGAGTGTATTTGAGTTGTTTTGATCATTTCAAGTTGAAATTGGTTGGTTCAGTCAGTTTTGAGTCTATTTGTTGGTGAATTTCATTCCTGGTTTCACTAGATTTCAAGTTGAGATCACTGTCGTTGTCCTAGCTGTTTGAAAGTATGTTGATCTCCTTTTCCTTGTTGTATTTCAAATTCCAGGTACATATGCTCGAATTCACCTCAATGTAGCTTCAATTGGAGTTGAAATAAGAAATGCTCATTGGATCTATGCTCATTGGATGTTCGATGTTATGGATAGTTAATTAGATGTTAGTTTATGTTAATCATTTGGTTGGATTACCTGAACCCTAGGCTGTATATCGTGGACTGTATTAATTAGGACTGTTTGGACTTGTTTTGTAATTAAACTATTGATTATAGGACTGTATTAATTAGGACTGTTTGAACCTGTTTAGTAATTAATCTGGAGAGATTTTGGACTGTTGATTATAGGATTGTTAATCGGTATTAGACTGTTTGAATTAAACTGTACATATTGCTCTAGTTTTAGTTTTATACTACTGCAACTAGGTAATGTTGGTATAAGTGCCTCTAGAGTTCGCCACTTTAGGTAACAAACATGATCTGTTATTGTTTAAATGTGTGCTGAAGTTTATGATAATGAGTTAGGAACTAAATATGCTTAATAAACTGGATCTGCTATCTTTGTTGAACGTGTTCTGAACCTTGTATTCATCTAATGAGCCAGGAACTGGATATAGGTTATTTGTGTGCCACTGTCTGAAATTTGAAATAGGACACATAACTGACATTAGTTTCAGAATAAACATCATCATTTTTCCCTTATTGTTTGACAATGCCACCCAATTACTGCAAGCAAATAGACTCGGGAGTACACTGGTAATGAAATACAAGAGTAAAGTCTATCAGTTGGAATAATATAAGAGTAAATTCGTTTAGGCTTGATATTAGATATTACTAATGTTAGACTAGATGTGCTATTTGGGTGAAATGGTAGGTCCCTTAGGTTTTTGCTATTAATTTTTGAAATGTTGACATATTAATTCGTTGGTGTCATTTTGTTGATTGGATTTTCACAACTCTTGGGCTGGTTGTTGCAGCCCAGTAGAATGCTGGAAGCTTAAAGTAGTTATTGAAAATTGGACCAAAATTGATAAAAGAAAAACAAAGGAAATACTACAAATTTAGGCCAAACTTTCAAGGCCCAAAAATGCTAGAAGTCAAAAATCCTTTAAAATTATATTAGGAATGTGGGGATTAATTTGCAATATAAATTTAGGTTTTCGAGTTAGGTAGCGGGTTCAAATTGAGAGGATCCTCCCTTTTGTTTGAATTCGGACTTGAACTCGAGGCCCAAATTTATAAATGCAAATTAATTAGGCCCTTTTAGAGACAAAAGAAATAGAAAATCTTAGTTTGCTTTAGGTTGGCCTTTAAATAATAAAAATAAGATGAGCCTCGCCAAATAAAAATGCATAACTTGCGGGGCCCTCTTTAAATGTTCCTATTAAAAATACTTAGAATTCGGGGCATGCCGTCTAGAGAATTTCACGTCCCTCCGCAAAGTTAATAACTTGTTAGTCACTTTAGTCGCGCGTTTAATAATCTTGCCTTCTTAAATACGGGTGTGCATTTCATGCAACCCAAATCCAAATCCCAAAACGTTGGATAAGAATGTGTCGAGGATCCGGGTGCATTTCATGTGACGTGATCCAAAAATACGTTTTTAAACAACGTTCACTTACCTAAAAAATTCTAACTAAAAGCGGTGAAATAATTCTAAAATTGCACTATAGGATGACATGTATAAAATCAGATTTTTAGCCATTTATAATAATTTAAGTGACCGTGCTAGAACCACGGGACCCGGGGGTGCTTAACACCTTCCCTCGGGTCAACAGAATTCCTTATTCAGAATTTCTTGTTCGCAGACTCCAATTGGGAAGTCGAAATGTTCCTCAATTTGGGATTTAAGTTAAACCGGTGACTTGGGACACCAAAAACCAATCCTATCCCAAGTGGCGACTTTAATAACAAATAAATAATTCCATTTCGTATAATGTCACTTTAAATGGAAAAACTCCCTTATACGTTATCCTTAGGGGTAGGTGTGTAAAAAGGAGGTGTGACAGCTCTGGCGACTCTGCTGGGGATAAACGAACCCAGAATTCCGATTCAGGGTTCAAGAATTCGAGCTTAGTACAATTGTCGCTTTATCTGATTTTCTACATGTTCCATGCTGTATTTGCTAAATGTTTTACCGCTTTGATATTTTCTGAAATTGTATATATAAACTATCGTGAATCCCTTTCTCTCTCTAAGTCTTCTACATCATGGAGAAGGGTGCACTTCATGTAGCTTCTCTTCTGTTTAGAGTCTTTCCCAATTTAGAACGTGGTTGGATACGTTGCTAAGCCGGTGGAGCTTCTGTATCCCCGGTACGCTGCCTCCCCCTCGGCTCGAGTTGTCCGCTCGGGTAAGCCAGGTCTAGACCAATAAACCTAGGATTTAAACCTAGAAGAACAAAAACTCATGCCGGATCCCTAGTAGGACGTTTGTTTGCATCATGTGCATCTGACTTAGGGGACTCCACACAGGGGTTGAGTCCGTCTAGGACAGGTGACCTGAAATGAATTGACCATCCTGATGCATCCTTACGTGCTACTTGCGCATTTATTTGATCGGCTTTACATGTTGATCGGCTTTGCATGTTGATCGGCTTGTCTAAATGAGTGAAAATTGAGGAAAATAAGCAGTGTTAGGACTAAGTGAGGGTGACCATTTGTTTTGAAAAACCAATGCCCAAATAGTACCGAAATGCTGCCAAATTGTTGAAAAATGAAAAGAAAAAAAAGAGAAAAATATTTTTAAAATAGAAAGAAAATTGTTGTTCAAAATAGTTTTGATTTTGGAAAATCTGCCCGAACTACACTGGTTAGATTCTCACCGGATGTGAGATACGTAGGCAACCCTCATCGGGTCCAACCTCCCTTTTGCAAAAATAGCCCAAAACATGTCAAAATTTTACTTTTTATCATAAATAAGTCGGGTGATGCCATTCTTGTTTAAAATAAGCCGAATGTCCCCAAAAGGACGCCGAAAGGCCGATTTTGCAAGAACAACTACCCTGAGTCATTCTCAAATGGTTTGCGGGCACATCCTTAAAATCTTCCTTCCAGAAGTGCTGAAAGGCCGTATTTGCAAAACCAAGTCCTTGTTTTCTAAATAAAGAGTTTTTGCAAAAATAGCCATTTTTCAAAATAAATCATTAAAATCCCTTTTTAAATAAATGTGCAGGATGAATTCAAGTAACATCGAAACCTTCTCAGTCCCGAGCGAGATCCCCTTGAAACTCCATATGTGGTGGCATGATTTGGGAAAGGGAAGCAGAGATACTGTGGCCAAAATTTTGGGCGGCCTCGTTGATTTATTGAACATCAAACCGAGGAAGGATATCATTGAGGCACTAATACCATTTTGGGACCCGACCCGTAATGTATTCCGATTTTCAGATTTTGAACTCACACCTACACTAGAAGAGATTGCGGGATACGCGGGTCTCAACGGGAACCTCTGAAGTAGATACCCATTGGCCCCATGACCGGTAACCCTTCATAGGTTCTTGGATTTGTTGAGCATCAGCCAGGACATTCAAGACCCGCATCTGGTGGAGGGGTGTTGTACACTGCATTTCTTATATCGCCGGTATGGTAACCCAAAAGGTTTCGAGGAACCCAACACCGGCTTGACACATGTCGGGAATAAAGACAAATGAGAAGCCCGATGAGGATTAGCCTTCATGGTAGACTTTCTGGGAGTGGTAGTTTGTAGGGGTGGGCATCGGTCGATTCGGTTCGGTTTTGAAAATTATCGATTTTGCCTATCGGTTATCGGTTTATAAATATCATCACCCGATAAGCAAACCGATAAGATATTGGTTATCGGTTATTGGTTTATCGGTTATTGATCATTATCGGTTCGGTTATCGGTTTACCCGATAAGGACTCAAGGTCCCAAAAATATTATACCTAGGCAAGTTTATGACAGTAACCTTATGGTTATTGTCACAGCTTAATCCCCACCAACTTTCATCACAAGGATTATTACCAGACCATGATTCAACAAGCCTAGAAGGATAATTCACAAGAAGCAAACAGAAAAATTAACAGAACAATTAACAAGAAGCAGAAAAAATCTTGAGCAAACAGAAACAAACAGAAGCTATTGAGCAAACAGAAGCAAACATATTGAGCAAACAGAATAATTAACAAGAAGCAAAGTAGCAAATAAAAGACAGAACTGGTGCGATTGACAGAAGCAAACAGAAGCAAAAATAATCTTGAGCCAAAACTTACACGATGAGGGAGTGAGGCGTGACTGTCGAAGAACTGGCAAGCTGATGTATGGCGGACAGGCGGAGAACTAGTAGTGACTCTTGACTCTTGGGGCTGCGGCGGACTAGGGTGACTCGAGAGATACAACTGAACTCTGAAGACTGAGTGAACTGTGAAGAGGGAAAGGGAATTAGGAAAATAAAACCCTAGTATATACTTAAGGGTAAATTAGTAAATTACTTAATTCTTATTGAGTTATCGGTTTTTACCCAATAACAAAATGCAAACCGAGACCGAACCGATAACCCAATAAATTATTTTTTTACCCGTTATCGAACCGTTAACCCAATAACCCAATACCGATAACCCAATAAAGAATTAACGGTTCGGGTTATCCAAGAAAAGATGGTCACAAAGACCTCGGCCTGGTAGGATTGCTGGATGTTGTCGTTAAAAAACCTACTAGCATAGTGGTTCCCCTGATTGTAGCAGAAATGTACCGAGATTTGACCAAATGTCGGGAAGGTGTGAAATTCTTTCAAGGTTGCAATTTGCTATTACAATTTTGGATACAGGAACAGCTCTGTCACCGCACAGGGTATATGAATTACGGTTTAACCGGGTTGAGTTGTTGTAACGACCCAGCCTGTCGTTTTTGGAATTCACGCCCCTATCCCCCATTAACTGCTTCCCCTAATTTCATTTCTGCTATTTTGGTTTGCCGGGACGTTCGGTGTTAGGATTCAGAGTGTTTTGGGACACTTAGTCCCTAAATGAGAGCTTAAGAGTTGAAAAATGGTCCGTATTCGGAACAGTGTGAAGACGACCTCGAAATGGAAATCCTATGGTTTCGTTAGCTCCGTTAGGTGATTTTGGGGTTGGGAGCGTGTTCGGAATGTATTTTGGGGGTTCGTAGCTCATTTAGGCTTGAAATGCCGAAGTTCGAATTTTTGAAGTTTCCGGTCCGATAGTGAGTTTTTGATCTGAGGGTCGGATTTGAATTCCGGAAGTTGTTATAGCTCCGTCATGTCATTTGGGACGTGCGTGAAAAATTTCAGGTCATTCGGACGAGGTTCGGGTAGGTTTTTGACCGAAAGCGTATTTTGATAGAATTTGAAGTTCTTAGGCTTGAATCTTTGATTTAATCGAGTTTTCGGTGTTGTTTTAGGTGTTTTAAGGATTGGTACAAGTTTGAATAAGGTATTAGGTGGTATTGGTGCTTCTGGTTGAGGTCCCGAGGACCTCGGGATGATTCCGGGTGGTTGATGGAAGATTTTGAAGTTGGATAAATAGCTGAAGGATTCTGTCATCTGGTATTTTCGCTTCTGCGGTTTGGGAACCGCAGAAGCGGCTTCTTTATCGCAAAAGAGAGTTTGGCCTTCCCCTCAGAGACCGCAGAATCGGTCACCTTTTTTGTAGGAGCGGAGCCGCATAAACGGCTATTTGGTCACATAAGCGACTCGTGCCTTTTCCTCAGAAACCGCAGAAGCGGCTAAATCATCGTATAAGCGGAGCCGCAGAAGCGGCCCAGCTATCGCAGGTGCGAGCCCAACCCATTTTTAATGAGAACCGCAGAAGCGGTTGGTTTCCGCTTAAGTGGGACCGCAGAAGCGGTCCCTTGTCCGCAGAAGCGGTCCCTTGTCCGCAGAAGCGGAAATGACTGTTCAGAAATATCAACTTCGAGGGTTTAATTTCATAAGTTAGAAAACTCAATTTGAGCACGGGAGAAGGCGATTTCGAGTGGGGTTTGAAGAGAAAATCATTGGGTAACATTTCTTTGATCCCTTTTAATTATATTTCATCATTATATAGCTAAATACATCATTGGAATTTGAATATAGGATCAAAACTTGGTAAATTTGGGGTAAAACTTCATAGACCAAACCATTGGGTTTTGAGGGGGTATTTGACCTCCGATTTGGGAGATTTTTATATGGTTAGACTCATGAGAATACGAGGGTTCTAAAAATGTGAAAATTATTCGATTCCGAGACGTTGGCTAGAGGGGCATTTTGGTTATTTTACCTATTTTCGTGCCCTAGCTTTAACTTTTAATAGTGGAATCAGTTATTTGCAATATTATTTACGATATGTAATTGAATTGAATAGATTTGGGCCATTTGGAGTCGGATACTCGTGGCAAAGGCGCGGTTTCTAGTGATTTGAGCCGGTTCGAGGCAAGTGGCTTGTTTAACCTTGTGTGGGGGACCTTCCCCCTTAGGATTGTTACTGATGTTTGAGTGCCTTGTGCATGAGGTGACGAGCGCGTACTTAAGCCGATTGATGAAATTCCGTTTTTATTTAAGCTATGGAAATTTAGTTCTTATTCTTATTGCTTTATTCTATTTGAAGTTATGACTTGTGCTAGGTTAGTAAAAGCATGTTTAGCTGATTTGACTGTCTAATTGCTTAAGTTGTTTTGACTGCGCTATGTGAAGCATACTAGGCTAGTTCTATCTGTTGTTTATTTTTCGTACTTCATTCCTTGGTTTGTTTCTGGCTATGGTTGCGCATTTACATTGGGACTGCGGGTTCGATTCCCGATAGATCCCCCCTTGTTTGTTTACTTTGGGACTGTGGGTTAGATTCCCGATAGATCCTCCTGCACTTTTACTTTGGGATTGCGGGTTAGATTCCCGATAGACCCCCCTGCACTTTTAATTTGGGACTGCGGGTTAGATTCCCGATAGATTCCCCTTGCATATTGGTACATGAGTTGGACTACGGGACGGTATCCCGGGAGATCCACTGGACAGTTGAGGAAAGGGCTACAACACGGCATCCTGGGAGACCCTCATTGGTATCAATGACATTGTACTGGGTTTACTCTGTGTTTACTCTGTCTTTGTAGTTGCTATTTCTTCGTTGACCTGCCTTATTTCACCGCCGTATTTATTATTCCTGTGAGATTATTATACTGTTAATTATTATTATTATGATATTTTGCCTCAGTAGGGCCCTGACCTTCCTCGTCACTACCCAACCGGGGTTAGGCTTGGAACTTACTGAGTACCATTGTGGTGTACTCATGCCCTTCCTGCGCATGTTTTTTCATGTGCATATCATCCAGGTAACTCTACTCAGGCGCACTATCCTTGAGGCGAGGAGACATACGGAGACTTCAAGGTATATCTGCAGCGTCCACAGACCGAAAAGTTTTCTTCCTTGTTCTAGTTGTAGAGCTGTTATCCTATCATACTTTTGATGTAGCTATTCTGGAGATTAGAGTACTTATTGGAATTCTATTAGCCTGTGTTTCCCGTGAGTTTCCATGTTTTGGGATTGAGTTGCAGACTTCCGCATATATTTAGAGTTGTACAGGCCGGGCGGCCTTATACTCAGTTGATATTTTTCATATGTTCAGTTTTAATGGATTTTTCCGCAAGTTAAGTTGTTATTTTCGCAGTGTTAGGCTTACCTAGTCGTAGGAACTAGGTGCCATCACGACATGTTCATGGAGGATGAACTGGGGTCGTGAAAGGTTGGTATCAGAGCTCTAGGTTCATATGAGTCACGGAACATAGGGCAATTGTTTAGAGTCTCGCTGATCGGTACAGAGACGTCTATACTTATCTACGAGAGGCTATGTAACCGTTAGGAAAAATTTCAATTCATTTGATTCCCTATCGTGCGAGATTTTTGACATCACAATCCTAAAATCTACCTTCTATTCTCTCACAGATGGTGAGGACACGTGCTACTCGAGATGATTAGGCACCCGCGCCCCATACTGCAGCCGTCAGAGGCTGTGGGAGAGGTCGAGGACGCGTACATGGTACAACTAGAGTACCTGCGAAAGCTGCCACCGAGGTATCACCAATAGATCCAACCGAAGTTCAGGCACCTAACGCGCCTACAGCTACTACTACTCCAGCCCTTCAGGAGACTTTGGCACAGTTCCTGAGCATGTTTGGTACATTGATTCAGGCCATATTGATTCAGGTTGTGCCGACTACTTCACAGATCGGGGGAGGGACCCAGACTTCCACCGCCCCCACTCCAGAGCAGCAAGCTTCCATTGGTCAGATTCCAGGTGTCATGGCGACACAACATGTGGTCCCAGTTCAGCGGGTGGTGAGGACTTCTCGCCGAGTAGAGGACAGGTGGGTCCAGGAGAGAGAGGACAGACGAGGTTAGGAGGGAGAGTATAGAGGAGTGAGTAGACCTCATGGAGCGGGGGAGATATACTGGTCCTTATTTCAGAGGTAGGGTGCGTCACGGTAGAGGTTTTGTGGGTCAGCCAGCTCAGTCTACATATCAGAGTTCCCATGGAGTTTCAGGTGTTCAGGGGTCTCGGAGTACCCGTACCGCACATTTTCTACTGCCACGCTAGTCACGAGGTTGCTTTGAGTGTGGTGACATGAACCACATGGTGAGGTCTTGCCCTAGACTTGGGAGGGGTGCACCTCCACAGACCTCTCGGCCACAGCACACCTCGCAGAGTTCTCAGGCTTTAGTTACAACCGCAGTTGCTACCCCACCTACCCGTACCGAGACTGTTGCCTCTGATTCTATCATCACAGGTATTTTCATGGTTTGTTGTAGAAGTGTATAGGTTCTATTCGATTTAGGTTCTACTTATTCTTATATGTCTTCTTACTTTGCTCCGCATTTAGGTATGCCCCGGTATTTTTTTTTAAGTGCCCCCGTTTATGTTTCTACTCCTGTGGGAGATTCTCTTGTTGTGGACCGTATTTATCGGTCATGTTTGGTTACTATTTGTGGTTTTGAGACCAGAGCAGATCTATTATTACTCGGTATGGTTGATTTTGATATTATTTTGGGCATGGACTGGTTGTCGCCCCATCATGATATTATTGATTATCACGCTAAGACCGTGACGCTGGCTATGCCAGGTACTCCACGCATTAAGTGGAGTGGTACTTTAGATCATACTCCCAGTAGAGTTATCTCTTTCCTTAAAGCTCAACGTATGGTTGAGAAGGGGCGTGCCGCGTATTTAGCTTATGTGAGAGATGTCAGTGTTAATACCCCTTCTATTGATTTAGTCCCAGTGGTACGGGATTTCCCCGATGTGTTTCCAGCTGATCTTTCGGGCATGCCGCCCGATAGAGATATCGATTTTTGGCATTGATCTGTTGCCGGGCACTCAACCCATTTCCATTCCTCTGTATCGCATAGATCCTCCTGAGTTGAAGGATCTGAAGGATCAATTGTAGGAATTGCTGGGTAAGAGTTTTATTCGGCCCAGTTTTTCGCCGTGGGGTGCTCCTGTCTTGTTTGTGAAGAAGAAGGATGGTTCTATGCGTATGTGCATTGATTATCGCCAGTTGAACAAAGTTACAGTGAAGAACCGTTATCCTTTACCTGGTATTGATGATCTGTTTGACCAGCTTCAGGTCGCACAAGTGTTTTCTAAGATTGATTTGCGCTCAGGTTACCATCAGTTAAAGATTCTGGAGCCAGATATCCCGAAGACTGCCTTCAGGACTCGGTATGGATTACGAGTTCCTTGTTATGTCATTTGGGCTGACTAATGCCCCGACAGCTTTTATGCATTTGATGCACAGTGTATTCAAGCCATATCTTGACTCATTCGTTATCATTTTTTTTATTGATGATATTCTAGTATATTCCCGGAGTCGGGAAGATCATGAGCAGCACCTGAGGATAGTGCTTCAGACTCTTAGAGAGAAGAAATTATATGCAAGTTCTCAAAATGTGAGTTCTGGGGTAGTTTCGTGGCATTCCTAGGCCACATGGTATCGAGTGAGGGCATTCGGGTGGATCCGAGGAAGGTGGAGGCCGTGCAGAGTTGGCCCATGCCCTCCTCAGCTACAGAGATTTGCAGTTTCCTTGGCTTGACGGGTTATTACCGTCACTTTGTGGAGAGGTCCTCATCGATTGCAGCCCCTATGACTAGATTGACCCAAAAGGGGTGCCCCATTTCAGTGGACAGAGAAGTGTGAGGGAAGTTTCCAAAAGCTCAAGACAGCTTTGACTTCAGCCCCACTCTTGATGTTGCCTACCGGTTCGGGGTCCTATACAGTTTATTGTGATGCCTCACGAGTTGGACTTGGAGCGATGTTGATGCAGGACAGTAGGGTGATTGCCTACATGTCCAGACAGTTGAAGGTACATGAAAAGAACTTCCCTGTCCACGATCTTGAGTTAGCTTCTATTGTTCATGCCTTAAAGATTTGGCGTCATTATTTGTACGGGGTGCCTTGTGAGATCTATACTGACCATCGGAGTTTGCAGCACTTGCTTAAGCAGAAGGATCTGAATATGCGTCAGAGGAGATGGTTAGAGTTGTTAAAGGATTATGATATTACTATTCTTTATCACTCGGGTAAGGCCAATGTGGTAGCCGATGCCTTGAGTCACCGGGCGGAGAGTTTGGGGAGTTTGGCATATTTACCAGCCTCAGAGACACTTATGGCGATGGATGTTCAGGCTTTAGCCAGCCAGTTCGTGGGATTGGACCTTTCAGAGCCCAGTCGGGTTCTAGCCTATGTGGTTTCTCGGTCTTCCCTATTTGATCGTATCAGGGAGCGGCAGTATGATGACCCACATTTGCTTGTTCTTCAGGACAGAGTTCAGCGTGGTGATGCCCAGAGATGTGACCATAGGGGATGATAGGGTATTGAGGATGCAGGGCCGGATTTGTGTTACCAATGTTGATGGTCTTCGAGAGTTGATTATAGTAGAGGCCCATAGTTCGCGGTATTCCATCCATCCGGGTGTTGCGAAGATGTATCAGGACTTGAGGCAGCACTATTGGTGGAGGCAGATGAAGAAGGATATAGTCGTCTACGTGTCTAGATGCCTCAACTGCCAGCAGGTGAAGTATGGGCACCAGCGTCCGGGTGGGTTGCTTCAGCAGATAGAGATTCCGGAGTGGAAGTGGGAGCGTATCACCATGGACTTTGTATCGGGACTCCCACAGACCTTGAAGAAGTTTGATTCCATTTGGGCCATTGTGGATAAGCTAACCAATCATTTCATTCCTGTGTGTACCACTTATTCGTCGGAGCGGTTGGCGGAGATTTATATCAGGGAAATCGTCTGTTTGTATGGTATTCCAGTTCCTATCATTTTAGACAGATGTACTCAGTTTACATCGCGATTATGGAGAGCATGCAGTAGGAGTTAGGCACTCGGGTGGAGTTGCGCATGGAGTTTCACCCCCAGACGGACGGACAGTCCGAGCGCACTATTCAGATTTTGAAGGATATGCTCCGTGCGTGCGTGATTGAGTTTGGAGGGTTATGGGATCATTTCCTGCCACTGGCGGAGTTTGCTTATAACAACAGTTATTAGTCCAGCATTCAGATGGGGCCGTATGAGGCCTTATATGGTAGGAGGTGTAGATCTCTGGTGGGTTGGTTTGAGCCGGGTGAGGCCAGGCTATTGGGCACAGAGATGGTTTAGGATGCAGTGGAGAAGGTTAAGGTGATTTAGGATAGACTCCGTGTAGCCCAGTCCAGACAGAAGAGTTACGCGGACAAGAAGGTTCGTGATGTTGCGTATATGGTAGGTGAGCGGGTTCTGCTTCAGGTGTCGCCTATGAAGGGCGTCATGAGGTTTGGAAAGAAAGGGAAGCTGAGTCCAAGGTTTATTGGGCCTTTTGAGATCTTGAGGCGATTTGGGGAGGTTTCTTATGAGCTTGCCTTACCTCCCAGCCTAGCCGGAGTTCATTCGGTATTTCATGATTCGATGCTCCGGAGATATCACGGTGATCCGTCGCACGTGTTGGATTTCAGTTCAGTCCAGTTGGACAAGGATCTATCCTATGTTGAGGAGCCAGTAGCCATTTTGGACAGGCAGATCAGGAAGTTGAGGTCAAAGAACATTGCTTCAGTGAAGGTCCAGTGGCGGGGTCAGCCGGCAGAGGAGGCGACTTGGGATACCGAGCAGGATATGCGCAGCCAGTACCCTCACCTTTTTGCTACTTCAGGTATGTTCTCTATGCTCGTTCGAGGGAGGATGTAACGACCCGGCCGGTCGTTTTTGGAATTCACGCCCCGATCCCCCATTAACTGCTTCTCCTAAGTTCATTTCTGCTATTTTGGTTTGCTTGGACATTCGGTGTTAGGATTCGGAGTGTTTTAGGACACTTAGCCCCTAAATGAGAGCTTAAGAGTTGAAAAATGGTCCGTATTCAGAACAGTGTAAAGACGACCTTGGAATGGAAATCCGATGGTTCCGTTAGCTCCGTTAGGTGATTTCAAGGTTGGGAGCGTGTTCGGAATGTATTTTGGGGGTTCGTAGCTCATTTAGGCTTGAAATGCCGAAGTTCGAATTTTTGAAGTTTCTGGTCCAATAGTGAGTTTTTGATCCGAGGGTCGGATTTGAATTTCGGAAGTTGTTGTATCTCCGTCATATCATTTGGGACGTGCGTGCAAAATTTTAGGTCATTCGGACGAGGTTCGGGTAGGTTTTTGACTGAAAGTGTATTTTGATATAATTTGAAGTTCTTAGGCTTGAATCTTTGATTTAATCGAGTTTCCGGTGTTGTTTTAGGTGTTTTAAGGATTGGTATAAGTTTGAATAAGGTATTAGGTGGTAATGGTGCTTTTGGTTGAGGTCCCGGGGACCTCGGGATGATTTCGGGTGGTTGACGGAAGATTTTGAAGTTGGATAAATAGCTCAAGGATTCTGTCATCTGGTATTTTCGCTTCTGCGGTTTGGGAACCACAGAAGCGGCTTCTTCATCACAAAAGCGAGTTTGGCCTTCACCTCAGAGACCGCAGAAGCGGTCACCTTTTCGTAGGAGCGGAGCCGCAGAAGCGGCTATTTGGTCGCAGAAGCGACTCGTGCCTTTTCCTTAGAAGCCGCAGAAGCGGCTAAATCATCGCATAAGCGGAGCCGCAGAAGCAGCCCAGCTATCGCAGGTGCGAGCCCAGCCCCTTTTTAATGAAAACTGCATAAGCGGTTGGTTTTCACTTAAGCGGGACCGCAGAAGCGGTCCCTTGTCCGCAGAAGCGGAAATGACTGTTAAGATATATCAACTTTGAGGGTTTAATTTCATAAGTTAGAAAACTCAATTTAAGCACGGGAGAAGGTGATTTCGAGTGGGGTTTGAAGAGGAAATCATTGGGTAACGTTTCTTTGATCCTTTTTCATTATATTTCATCATTATATAGCTAAATACATCATTGGATTTCGAATTTAGGATCAAAACTTGGTAAATTTGGGGTAAAACTTCATAGACCAAACCATTGGGTTTTGAGGGGGAATTTGACCTCCGATTTGGGAGATTTTTATATGGTTAGACTTGTGAGAGTACGAGGGTTCTAAAAATGTGAAAATTATTCGATTCCGAGACGTTGGTTGGAGGGGCATTTTGGTCATTTTACCTATTTTCGAGCCCGAGCTTTAACTTTTAATAGTGGAATCAGTTGTTTGTAATATTATTTACGATATGTAATTGAATTGAATAGATTTGGGCCATTTGGAGTCAGATTCTCATGGCAAAGGCGCGGTTTCTAGTGATATTGAGCCGGTTCGAGGTAAGTGACTTGTCTAACCTTGTGTAGGGGACCTTCCCCCTTAGGATTGTTACTTGATGTTTGAGTGCCTTGTGCGTGAGGTGACGAGTGCGTACTTGAGCCGATTGATGAAATACCGTTTTTATTTAAGCTATGGAAATTTAGTTCTTATTCTTATTGCTTTATTTTATTTGAAGTTATGACTTGTGCTAGGTTAGTAAAAGCATGTTTAGCTGATTTGACTGTCTAATTGCTTAAGTTGTTTTGACTGTGCTACGTGAAGCATACTAGGCTAGTTCTATCTGTTGTTTATTTTTCGTACTTCATTCCTTGGTTTGTTTCTGGCTGTGGTTGCTTATTTACATTGGGACTGCGGGTTCGATTCCCGATAGATCCCCCCTTGTTTGTTTACTTTGGGACTGCGAGTTAGATTCCCGATAGATCCCACTGCACTTTTACTTTGGGACTGCAGGTTAGATTCCCGATAGATCCCACTGCACTTTTACTTTGGGACTGCAGGTTAGATTCCCGATAGATCCCCCTGCACTCAGGCGCACTATCCTTGAGGTGAGGAGACATAAGGAGACTTCGAGGTATATCTGCAGCGTCCGCAGACCGAAGAGTCTTCTTACTTATTATAATTGTAGAGCTGTTATCCTATCATTCTTTTGATGTAGCTATTCTTGAGATTAGAGTACTTATTGGAATTCTATTAGCCTGTGTTTCCCGTGAGTTTCCGGGTTTTGGGATTGAGTTGCTGACTTCCGCATTTATTTAGAGTTGTACAGGCCGGGCGTCCTTATACTTAGTTGTTATTTTTCATATGTTCAGTTTTAATGGATTTTTCCGCAAGTTAAGTTGTTATTTTCACACTGTTAGGCTTACCTAGTCGTAGGAAATAGATGCCATCACGACATGTTTATGGAGAGTGAACTGGGGTCGTGACAGTTATATTATAGAATTCGGGACCCGGGTAACATGTATTGAGTTCCCTGAGGGTACTGAGGCCTGGTCGTCATGCTTAAGATCCCTGACCGCAGATAAATTTTAATGGGCTTATGGATGGCTTCCTGCTACTTAAGCTGTAAACACATCAGCAGAGGTCTCTTATATTCGTTTGATGGGTATTCGAAGCATACAACCTTATTCTCCTTACCGAGTTTTGCGACATCTTGGAAGATTCCAGATAGTGCACAATGATGAAGACCTGAGTGGGCAAGTCATTGAGTTAGGCCCGAAGGCTGCATTCCCTGAAGGCAGAATCTGAAAGATATGGAATGAGTGTCGGTACCTCGAGCCTTAAACCATAGTACAGGACCAAGCTAGAGGCAAGGTAGATCCCAAATATTTGACGTGGTTTAGTGAAAGGTTTCAAATCCTTGAGAGACCCACTAAAAGGCCACACGTGCAACAATTCACCGATGGGGCCCAAGCCCAATGGGATTGGCAAGCCAAGGAAAGGGAGTACCGAGCAAGAATAGGACATTTGGAGCAACAGGTCCGAGATCTCCAATTCGAAAAGAGTGTACAGGCTGCAACCGATGAAGGTGATAAAAAGAAGTTAGATCAGGAGAATGAATCACTCAAAGCCCAAATTCAGCAAATAAAAATAGATGCCAGGAACCAAGAAAGAAGTCTATCTGATGAAAGGTTTATTAAACGGTTAAAGAAACAAGTCTTGGACTGCCAACAAGAATTAGAAAAATCTGAGGGGAACATGGCAAGACTTCAGGCACAATGGGCTAAGAATACTGAAGAAAGGGCCCAATTTGTGCAACAAATAAAGAGGAACTACGAGGGAACCATTGCTAACAGGAAAAGGAAAATGAATACTCTGGAAGAAAAGGCAGTCCGGCGAGACAAAGAATTTCAGGCCGAGAGGGACCATTGTTATGAGTTGATCGCCGAGATGGAAAAGGAAATAAAATTGCTACAGGACCTTCATTTCCAGGACTCTCAGATGCTAGAGGCTCGTACCCAACAAATAAGTCGACTCCTCCAAGAAAAGGGCCGAATCAGGGAACGGATAAGAAGCATTGCCAACTATATCATCGTGAAGTGTCAGGCCGGTGAATGGATGGGTCGTACCACCTTCTTTGCCTCAGTGATGATATTTGTACGCCAAGTCATGAATGATTTAGATCAGTTGTAAAGGGGTCTTGCACGCATGCCCGCGACGATGTCTAATGATGCCCCGCAGGCCCCAGGATTTGAAGCTTTGATGTATTCTTAGTAATCGAGTCTGTAGTTTTGGTTTTGAGTCTGTTTTTGTAATTTCCTTTGTTCAAGAAAAGAAAAACAAACAAATAGTCTAGTAGCTTTTGTAATCGCAGTTGTTTATTAATGAAAAAATTGAAAATTCCCCAAAAAATTATTTCCTTATTTTTGCATTTATTTGCAAGAACTACGCCTGCTCTGATTCACGTGGGGCCATGATACGTATGCAATTTACATAAGATTCGATTGTAATCCTACGAAAAGGAAAAAAATTTAAATAAGAGGGAAATAAATAAAAGGAAAAAAAACAAGAGAGAAAAGAAAAACAAAGGAAGAAAATAAGGCATTGAGTGAAAAACCATGGCCAAAGAAAAGCAGAAATGAAGAGAGAATAGGGAAAAGAAAATGAAAGAAAACAAAACAAAGAGACAAAGAAAGGCGAATGGGACAAGAGAAAAGCCGGGATGATGCATGAAATCGTAGCAAACATGTAGATATTCATTTAACTGTATAGGTGCATCACACTCCAATGTGCAGGTACATATTTGTTATTTGTTTCACACTAACCGTTGTTGCTGTCAATTCCAGCTGAGCTTTTTAGAAATAGTGGATGGTTTGTGGTAAGCTGGCCTCACATCGATATTTCACTAGATCAAAAGGAAGTACAGAGATGTCATCTGAAATGACTCTGCCTGCAATCCCCATACCCGAAGACAGCCCCATCTCGGGGGTCCCGGCCTCTGAGTCCCTTACAACTGAAGAAAATCGGATATTGCGCCAGCGATTGATGGAAATGTGGGATGCTTGGAACAACGGAAAGGAACCTCCAACTACCATCACCGGATTCCCAGAGTTATTCCCTAGATCTGGAGGTGTTACCACTGTCCCCATCAGCCACCCAAACATTCCTCTGGGGTAACCTACCATAACTGCTCGTTTCTTTGGAACACCTTCTGAGGTTCGCCCCTAGGTGTTCCCGTCTGGACCTGCTCCCAACATCTTCACGGCTCCACCATGCTCCGCAACCACACAACCATCATTACCGAAGCATGCTTTCGACCGTTCGGTCTTCACATTCCAAAATCCCGTCTTTCAGGCTGACCCTCTTCATTATCCTCAATATACTTACTCTCAGCCACCATACGAGCTTACACCGGGGCAGGACAAAACCCCCAAATCCCCATAGCAGGATGAGATGGCAAAGAGAATGAGAAGCCTCGAGCAGAGCTTAAAAAATATGCAAGGCTTGAGCGGACAAAAGAGTGTCTCCTATACAGACCTGTATATGTTCCCGCATGTATACTTGTCGTTAGGGTTTAAAACACCAAAATTTGAAAAGTATGATGGGCACGGTGACCCCATTGCTCATTTGAAGAAGTATTGCAATCAGTTATGGGGGGCCGGTGGCAAAGAAGAATTGTTGATGGCATATTTCGGGGAAAGCTTAATTGGCATCACTTCAGAGTGGTATATGGACCAAGATGTCTCGCATTGGTATATTTGGGATGATCTGGCCCGAGACTTTGTTCGACAATTTCAGTACAACATAGACATTGCGCCAGACAGGAACTCCTTGGCGAATCTAAAGAAAAAGCCCTCAGAACGTTTCCGCGAGTATGCAATTAAACGGCGTGAACATGCGTCAAGAGTGAAGCCTCCAATGGATGAGGTAGAGATGGTCACTGTTTTCCTTCAAGCCCAGGAAGCAGACTACTTTCAGAATATGATGTCAGCCATGGGCAAGCCTTTCGCAGAGGCTATTAAAATCGGAGAAATGGTAGAAAATGGGCTACAAAAGGGGCAGAATCTTGAGCTAGTCGGCCATAAGAGCAACCTCCCAAGCCATCCAAGGCGGGTCTGGAGGAATGGCCAACGACAAAAAGAAAGAAGAAATAGTTATAGCAGCATCGGGAGGAAGGATATACCGGGCTCCTAGACCGGTGTTCTCTGAAAGAACCCCTCAACAATACTATCCTCACACTGATACGACTTATGCTCCCCCACCTTATGCGGTCCTGAATGCTCAATCTTTCGGCCGACCGCAACCACAAGCTAACCGAAACCAACCTCCATTCCAAAGAAACCAGCCTCCTTACCAGAACCAATATAATCCCCGACCACCACAAAATAACTTCCGCCTTCGGGAACCACCCAGACGACCAAATTTTACACCGATTGGTGAACCTTACTCCAATCTGTTCCCGAAGCTCGTCCAGATGAATCTGCTGCAAGCTATCCCCCAAAACAGGCAGAACCCAGAATCTCCATCCTATCAACGGGACGTCCGCTGTGATTATCACTCAGGAGTTGAGGGGCATAGTACTGATAATTGCTGGACATTAAAGAAAGTTGTGGAAGATTTGATAGAACAAGGAAAAATAATGTTGAGGGATGAAGAAGCCCCGGATGTAACCAATAACCCGATGCCCGCTCACAACAATGGGCCGGTAATTGGGATGATTTATGAAGACAGGGAATTTGATCCAGCCCTGAAAGCCATAATTGCTATCGCCGATGCAGAAAGGAAGCCCAAGGTAGCCCCGAAGAAGGAAAAAGGGGAGAAGAAGAATAAAATTGTCAAAATTAAGACAAAAACAGAGCCAGTGCCTCCTAGAAATAGGGTTCTTTATGTTCTGCGAGGTCTCCAAGAGAAACCACTGGTTGTAAGTGCTCCGAAGAAGTTTGAAGTGAAGAAGGAGACACAAATGTATGTGCCGAAAGGGGCCTATGTGGTGCGGCGGACAATTAAACCTCCTCGGCTGAGTGAGCCAGTAGTTATTGGACGCGTACCACAGAATCCAATGACCGACCCTTCTGCAGTGCCATGGAACTACCGGCAAACGGTGGTTACATAAAAGGGGAAGGAAATTTTGGGAGAACTTCCAGGAAAATTCTCTGTTGAAAAGTATTCAAATATACAAGAGGTGAACAATGCTACACGAAAGCTCTTTCCTTCTAAGAAGCCAGTGAGTCCTAAGGAAGCAGAGGCTTTCTTCCAGCAAATGAAGATGCCTGATTATGAAACAGTGGAGCAATTGAGGAAATATCCTGAACAAGTGTCCCTGCTATCATTAGTGACGAAATCCTCAGAACACCAGAAGATCCTTATGAAAACTTTGAACGAGGCGTATGTGTCAAGTGAAACTTCAATTGAACAGCTCGAAAGGATGGCCAAAAGATTCTTTACCGTCAATCAACTCTCTTTTAGTAAAAATGATTTGCCTCCAGAGGGAGCGGCCCACAACAAAGCCTTGCATCTGACTGTCAAATGTGAGGGTTACTACGCCAAACGAGTCATGGTGGATGGAGGCTCGGGGGTTGACATCTGCCCACTCTCCACGTTACAAAGAACGGAAATTGGGACGGGAAGGATTCGTCCGAATAATGTTTGTGTGAGAGTTTTTGATGGTATTAAGAGGGATACCATCGGTGAAATTGATTTAATATTAACCATAGGCCCAGTGGATTTCAAGGTAACCTTCCAGGTGTTGGACATGGATACATCCTACAATTTTCTTCTGGGAAGGCCCTGGATCCATGCTGTAGGAGCTGTGCCCTCCAACCTCCACCCTCCACCCTCCACCAAATGGTGAAATTTGAGTATGAAGATCAGGATATCGTGGTCCACGGAGAAGACAAGCAGTCCATCTATCGTGACCCATCTATCCCATGCTTGGAGGCGAGGGAAGGAAGTGAGCATATTGTTTATCAAGCTTTTGAAATTGTGGTGTCTGACCAGTACGAGGAGGGAAATCCGTGCCCCTAGCCTTTCATATCTAATGCTTCAATCATGGTGGCCAAAGAAATGATTAGACACTGTTTCAAACCAGGAAAAGGGTTGGGAAAAGATTTGCAAGGAATATCCGAGCCGGTGACTCTACCCACAGCAGAAAAGTTTTTCGGGATAGGCTTCCACCCTACCCCAGATGATGATAAATGGGCTGAGGAAATAAATAAGGAAGGATGGGTTCTGCCACAACCATTACCACATCTCTATGATACTTTTGTCAAGCCTAAGTATGGCGAAGAAGAGGATGATGAAGTTTTTCACGGCTGAGGAAATCGAAGATATATGTGGAGCTATGAGGCAAATGCTTTATGAAACCAACATGGTTCAGCCAGGGGAGGGCACTAGCACCGCTGAGGTGCTCTACATGGGACCAGATGCTAAACTCCAAAATTGGAAGGCTACGCCATTCCCGATCAAGCGGGAGTCCCGATAGACTAGCCCTGTCACTTTTTCTGCATTGCGAGTTATTTCAGGGTGTAACTCGGGTGTTTATTTTAGTTTCTTGTCTTCTAAATTCCTGAATGTAAACCATGTTATCTTTCCAAATTCCAAGAAATGAAATCAATATTTCATCGTCCATTTTTCTCTTTATTATTTCTGATTTTTGTTATTTTTCCCTTTTCATTTTTCTTTTCAGTTATAATAATGCGGCTTTAAATAACATGACATACTTGCGGACTTCATGCCCAGACTTAAACACGCTGTCTAACTGTGAAATAATGAACCAAGAACTGGAATATGATGAAGAAGAGGCTTTTAGGGGAATAAACCGTGAATTGGAACAATTTGAGAACAAACCTAAGCCAAATCTGAATGACACTGAACCAGTTAATTTTGGAACAACCGAAGAAATAAGGGAAACTAAAATAAGCATTCACACGGACGAGAAAACTCGAGATGTAATAATCCAACTCCTTTTTGAGTTCAAAGAAATGTTTGCTTTGTCGTATGATGACATGCCAGGAGTGAGTGTGGATCTAGTGGTGCATAAATTGCCAATTTATCCTGATTGTCCTCCAGTACAGCAAAAGAAAAGAAAGTTTATGACTGATATCAGTGATAAGATCAAAGAAGAAATCACAAAACAGCTGAAAGCAGGGGCAATCCGAGTGGTCCGATATACCACATGGCTGGCCAATGTAGTTCCAGTGCCAAAGAAAGATGGGAAAACCCGTGTGTGTGTGGACTACCGAGATTTGAATAGGGCAAGTCCTAAAGATAATTTCCCTTTGCCTAACATCCACATCCTTGTTGATAATTGCGCCAAACATGAAATACAATCCTTCATGGATTGTTACGCAGGATATCATCAGGTATTGATGGATGAAAAAGATGCCGAGAAGACAGTTTTCACTACACCCTGGGGTACCTACTATTATCGAGTCATGCCATTTGGGCTAAAGAATGTCGGGGCAACCTATATGAGAGTTGTGACTGCCATTTTCCACGATATGATGCATCAAGAAATAGAGGTGTATGTGGATGACGTAATCATCAAGTCCCAAACTCAGAGTGACCACGTTCGTGATTTGAGAAAGTTATTTGAACGGCTGCGCAAGTATGATTTGAAGTTGAATCCGGCCAAATGTGCCTTCGGAGTCCCATCAGGCAAGCTCCTGGGTTTCATAGTCAGTAGGAGAGGTATCGAGTTAGATCCAACAAAGATAAAGGCTATTCGAGATTTACCTCCTCCAAGAACTAAGAAGGACGTGATGAGCTTATTGGGCAGGTTAAACTACATCAGTCGGTTCATCGCCCAACTGACTACCCCATGTGAGCCCATATTCAAACTATTGAAGAAAGATACATCAATTAAATGGACATCTGAATGTCAAGAGGCCTTCGACAAGATTAAGGAATATTTGTCAAACCCTCCAGTCATGGTCCCACCGGAGCCAGGGAGACCTCTCTTCTTGTATCTGAAGGTTTTGGAAAATTCTGTTGGCTGTGTCCTTGGGAAGCATGATATAACCGGCAAGAAAGAACAGTAAATTTACTATTTGAGCAAAACATTCACCAGCTACGAAGCCAAATACACTTTGCTAGAGAGAACATGTTGTGCTTTGACGTGGGTCGCTCAAAAGTTGAGAAATTATCTTCAAGCCCACACTACCTACCTTATAACCAGGTTAGATCCTTTGAAGTACATATTCCAAAAACCGATGCCCACTGGGATACTAGCCAAGTGGCAAATCTTACTCACTGAATTCGTCATAGTCTATGTCACCCGCACGACAATGAAAGCCCAGGCGTTGGCAGATCATTTGGCGGAAAACCCGGTTGATGAGGAATACCAACCATTGAGCACATACTTCCCAGATGAAGAGTTACATTCAGTAGAAGCAATCTCGGAGGACACTCGTGCTTGGAAAATGTTCTTTAACGGAGCAGTAAATGCAAAAGGTGTAGGCATTGGGGCAATCTTGATTTCACCCAATGGTCAGCACTACCCAGCTACAGCTAGGCTCCAATTTTTTTGTACAAAAAACACGGCTGAGTATGAAGCCTGCATCATGGGCATAAATATGGAAATCGATCAAGATGTTGAAGATTTATTGATCATGGGGGACTCTGATTTGATTATCCGGCAAGCCCAGGGAGAGTGGGAGACTCGAGATGTAAGCTCATTCCCTATCGGAGACATGTGGAAGATCTCACCAAATGCTTCAAGTCAATAGAGTTTAGGTACATTCCTCGGTGTCACAATGAACTAGCCGATGCACTCGCCACTTTAGCTTAAATGTTGCCTTACCCATGCAATGCCCATATTGATCCTCTGGAGATTCAAATCAAAGAAAAGCACGGGTATTGTAATGCAGTCAAGGCGAAACCCAGTATTCAGCCTTGGTATCATGATATCAAAAGATTTATGAAAACACAAGAATACCCCGAGCAAGCTACTGGAGATCAAAAGAGAACCATCAGACGGCATGCGAGTGGTTTCTTCTTAAGCGGTGATGTCTTGTACAAAAGGACCCCGGACCTCAATTTGCTAAGATGTGTTGACGCCGAGGAGGCCGGAAAAATTATGCATGAAGTACACGCGGGAGTATGCGAACCTCATATGAATGGTTATGTGTTGGCAAAGAAAATTCTGCGAGCGGGGTATTACTGGATAACTATGGAGAAAGACTGCTTCAACTTTGTTTGGAAATATCATCAATGCCAGGTGCACGGTGATTTGATTCATGCACCTCCAATAGAGCTTCATCCGATGTCAGCACCTTGGCCATTTGTCGCCTGGGGTATGGATGTCATTGGGCCAATCGAGTCGAAAGCTTCGAATGGGCATAGATTCATATTGGTTGAAATTGATTACTTCACAAAATGGGTTGAGGCCATCACTCTCAAGTCGGTCACCAAGAAAGCTGTGGTAGACTTTGTGCACTCCAATCTCATTTGCCGCTTTGGCATTCCTGTAACTATCATTACCGACAATGCTGCAAACTTGAACAGTCATCTGATGAGAGAGGTATGTGAATAATTCAAGATAACACATAGAAACTCTATTCCCTATCAGCCAAAAGCCAATGGTGCCGTTGAAGCAGAAAATAAGAACATCAAGAAGATTTTGAGAAAGATGATTCAAAGCTCCCGGCAATGGCATGAAAAAGCTGCATTTTGCATTACTCGGGTATCGTACCACAGTGCGTACATCAATCGGAGCGACCCCATACTTGTTGGTTTACGGAACTGAAGCAGTCATACCCGCAGAAGTAGAAATCCCTTCGCTTCACATAATTATTGAAGCAGAAATTGAGGACAGTGAGTGGGTTAAAACCCGACTCGAGCAGTTGTCATTAATTGATAAAAACGGATGGCCGCAATTTGCCACGGGCAGTTGTACCAACAAAGAATGGCATGCGCCTATAATAAGAAAGTGCGTCCCAGGAATTTTGAAGTGGGACAGCTCGTGCTCAGGCGCATTCTCCCTCATCACGAGGAAGCAAAAGGGATGTTCGCCCCTAATTGGAAAGGTCCATACATAATCCGAAAGATATTGAAGAGAGGAGCACTGTATCTGGGAGACATTGAAGGAAATGACCCTGAAACAGCAGTCAATGCAGATGCAGTCAAAAAGTACTATGTCTAGGCCTCCTGGTTTGATGGCTTTTGTGTAATTGAGATGACGAGGGCTTTCCTTTCCGCTACCCCAAATACTATCAATCCTTCGTAAACCCTTTGAGCTGGTTACGCTTCTTTGGCTACCCTCTTTGGAACCCGAAAGTTACAAAATAAAAGAAAAGAAAAAGAAAAAGAAAAGGCAAAAGAAAAAGAAAAGTAAAAAAAAGAAGAAAAAGAAGAGAAAGAAGAGAAAAAGAAAAAGAAAACAAAAACAAAAACAAAAATAAAAGGTGTTTCTTGGACTACGTTTGACTTGATTTCGAAAGGATACGTAGGCACCCTCTCCTTGAGGTTCAGTTGCACTAAAACAAAAATCCAAATTTCCCGAAAAATTGAAACTGGGGCAGATGATATGATGGTTCGGCTATGAATCTGCCGAAACAGTTCCAAAGTTGTAGTTTCGCCCAAAATCCTTTTTACCCAAAGACCTTGTTCAAGTCCTTCCTATCAATTGGCAAAGGCGAGGAAACGAAAAACGTCATTATTGGAATCTAATACAATTCAAATTGAGAGAAATAAAATGATAGAGTTTTATCGGTGAAAACCTTCGGGCACCATAAGGTGACGGTGAGAAGAGAAAATGAAAATGAGAGAGTCCGCTTAATAAAAACTCACAAAGAGCACTATCGGACGACGGTGAGAAGATAAATGAGAGAGGTTGATTGGCAAAAACCCGCAAAAGGGCACTGTCGGCCGAAAAAGAAAGCATCTCACCACTAAAAAGTCCTGGCAAGGTTCCCTGGTTTTGAAATGCGGATCAATGGGTTCACAAGAAGTTGGAAAGCTTGTGTGAGTCGGGCATCTAGTCCAAGAAGCATGTTATGTTCATTTGAAGCCAGCATGTACACCTCAGATAAGTCCTTCTTTTCCCCCGAAAGGGACGCTTCTCTTTAAACTCATCTGTTTGCCTTTGTATATTTCTTCTTTGAATCCCTTTCGGTTTAACTCTGATTCTGGAGTTACTACAAAGAAAAGGTGGCAGGATTGGTTCTATAAGGATCCACTTGGCAAAAGCCAGAGAAAATACCTTGCCTCGGCGGGTGCGTCAGTCCAATCCCGATTGACCACGGTGGTTGATGCTTTCGAAGCAAAGACATTGGAAAAGAAAGAAAGTCAAATGCAAAGGTCCTAAGAGCAGAATAAAGTGAAAAGGCTAGAGCCCACACGGGCGAATCATAATGAAGTCCTAAGGCTGAACCCGGTCGATTTGAAAAGAGATTCATCCTCAAGGCCAACAAGCAGCAAAGTTCTCAACGAAAATGGGGCCGGGATCAATCAATTGGGATGATCAAGGCAAAAAACCAATCACCGTTTCAAGCTAAAAAACTTTTCTTTGTTGAAAATAGGTCTTATTCAGAGCAACAATGCAAGAAGCAGGTGCAATCCAAAAGATATGAAATGCGCAAGCGCTGAAACAACTTTATAACAGGGAATCGACCAAAAAGGAAGTTTCTCCCCAAATTATTTCATGCGTTTTGCTAAATAAAAAGGAAAACGTAAAAAAGAAGAAGAAAAGAAATGAAAATAAAAATCCAAAAAAAAAAACAAAACAAAACAAGTCATGGTAGCATAGGATCCCATTCCTTAAAAATCTCGGCATAACCCGAGGATCTCCCTGGAATAACCCAAGGAGCCTTTTCTTTCCAAATCCCGGCATAACCCGAGGATCTCCCTGGCATAACCCAATGAGCTTTTTCTTTTCAAACCCCGGCATAACCCGAGGATCCCCCTGGCATAACCCAAAGGGATTTTTCTTTCTAAATCCTGGCATAACCCGATGATCTCCCTGGCATAAACCAATGAGCTTTTTCTTTCCAAATCCCGGTATAACCCGAGGATCCCCCTCGCATAACCCAAGGGACTTTTTCTTTCAAAATCCCGGCATAACCCGAGGATCTCCCTATCATAACCCAAGGATCTTTTTCTTTCCAAATCCCGGCATCACCCGAGGATCTCCCTGGCATAACCCAGGGGGCTTTTTCTTTCCAAATCCCGGCATAACCCGAGGATCTCCCTAGCATAACCCAATGATCTTTTTCTTTACCAATCCCGGAATAACCCGAGGATCCCCCTGGCATAACCCAAGGGGCTTTTCTTTTTTCTTTGCCAAATTCCGGCATAACCCGCGGATCTCCTTGGCATAACCCAAGGAACCTTCTTATTTTCGTCCCGGCATAACCCGATACCCTTTTTTCTTTTTCTGGAATAACCCGGTCATATTCCCAGCATAACCCGGATTCATTCACAAGGATACACAATCCTGATTTGACTGCTTAGATATGTGTCACAACTAACTCACGAAATTTTCCTAGTGAAAACTGGGGCAGAAAATTTTGTTCGTTTGTTTGTTTTGGTATCTTAGGTAGGTTGATCTCAAGACATAGGGTGCGAGATGACCGATAGAGTGAGTCTCAATCCAGAATAAAGGAAGGAAGAAATGAACAAAAAGAAATGGACTCAAATGTGAAGCAAACAAGGATGCGGATTGCTCAAAATCTGATAGAAGTCACAAGCTCCGCCGATCTTGTTTTGACCCAATGCTACAGAAAGAAGTAAACACCTACAGCTCGCGAGCATCAAGATTCAGATCGGAGTCCACAGCAAAATCAGCTAAGACTCAAGATCAAGTTTCAAGAGAATTATAGATAGGGATTTTGTAACTCATAGTTGATAGGTATAGATAGCTTAGCTTTGATTTTCCTTTTGGTGTAGCAGCAACAACGATAGTGAAAATCATAGCTCCTGGTAGTCCCAGCTACCAAACCTTCCAAAACTACACTGACCTGATTCCTTTATAGCCAAGGATATGTAGGCAACCTTTGAAGCAGGGTCCGGTCAGACGGTTTTCAAAATGCTTCTCCTGGAGTGCCAAGCAGGCAAAAATCCCTCATATTGCTCATTTATCTTTGCCCGAAAACTCTTCGTGTCTTCGAGCAAAGAGGGGCAGCTGTGAGCACGTGATTTTTGCCACACTTAAATTACTCCTATAAAATTCTTTAGAATTAGAATTTTTTTTATTATTTGAATTTTAGGAATTAATGGCATGATTTTTGTTTGTTTGCATCTTGTGTGCATTTTTAGTTGGTATAATTCATAAAAAATATAAAAATATAGTATCTTTGCATTTAGGACCCAATTTTATATTTTGTTTTATTGGTCAATTAATATAAAAAAATGAGAAGAAAATAACAATAATAGTTACTTTGCATTTTTACCTAGTTTTCCTTTAAATTAGGATTTGGTTAATTTTAGAAAATTAATTAGTCAAATCAGATCTTTGTTATTTTTATAAAAATTAAAAGAAAAATAAATATAATAATAATAAATAATAAATAAAAGAAGATAAAATAAAAAGCCTAGTCTTAGTAAATACCCTATTTTTGGGCCAGCCCAGACCCCATTACACCCCAAAACCTGCCTGTCCAGCCCAAAATCCCAACCCAGTCCGGTCCAGAGACGCCCGAAACGACATCGTTTATAGTGAACCAATCTTGTCCGTCCATTTCCCATGATCAAACGGTCCAGATTCGTTCAACATAATTAATAAAAGTGTCTGAAATTTAATTAACCATAAAAACATTTCCCTTCTTCCTCGTACCCTGTTCTCCGCCGCCCCTCCACCGTCGCCGCCGGCCGAAAATCGTCTCCGCCGGCGGCCAACCTCCAAATGCCCCAAAATTTACACCATCATATGCCCTTCCTCTCCTTTTTCCAACCCCCATAATATTTTCCCTCAATTCCCTTCCCAACTCCTCGAATCTTCAAAATTATTGCCACCGTCTCTGCCACACACGGCGGCGCCGACTCCGTTCACCACCAAAATAACACCCCAGTATCTCCCCTACCCCCGCAGCTCAAATCTCCAAACCCTTTACCTCAAATCCTTCCAGAACTCGTCAAATTTTCAATCAAAGTTTCGGTCAGAACCCTAAGTTCCCCAAACCTCACCAAATTCACACCACATGGCCTCCTCACCTCCCTCATGATGAATCCATCGTTAGTGGTGTTCAAAACTTACCAGTTAATTCTGAGTTTTAAGCATCAATTCTCATCTTTAGGCTTTGCATTTAAGTGCTGAAGTTGCAGAAGTGTCCTGGTTCAAATTTGAGGTGTTTTTGAGTGTATTTGAGTTGTTTTGCTCATTTCAAGTTAAAATTGGTTGGTTCAGTCAGTTTTGAGTCTATTTGCAGGTGAATTTCATTCCTGGTTTCACTGGATTTCAAGCTGAGATCACTGTCGCTGTCCCTAGCTGTTTGAAACTGTGCTGATCTCCTTTTCCTTGTTGTATTTCAAATTCCTGGTACATATCCTCGAATTCACCTCAACGTAGCTTCAATTGGAGTTGAAATAAGAAATGCTCATTGGATCTATGCTCATTGGATGTTCGATGTTATGGATAGTTAATTAGATGTTAGTTAATGTTAATCATTTGGTTGGATTACCTGAACCCTAGGCTGTATATCGTGGACTGTATTAATTAGGACTGTTTGGACTTGTTTTGTAATTAAACTATTGATTATAGGACTGTATTAATTAGGACTGTTTGAACTTGTTTAGTAATTAAACTGGAGAGATTTTGGACTGTTGATTATAGGATTGTTAATCGGTATTAGACTATTTGAATTAAACTATACAGATTGCTCTAGTTTTAGTTTTATACTACTGCAACTAGGTAATGTTGGTATAAGTGCCTCTAGAGTTCGCCACTTTAGGTAAGAAACATGATATGTTATTGTTTAAATGTGTGATGAAGTCTATGATAATGAGTTAGGAACTAAATATGCTTAATAAAAAGGATCTGCTATCTTTGTTGAATGTGTTCTGAACCTTGTATTCATCTAATGAGCCAGGAATTGGATATAGGTTATTTGTGTGCCACTGTCTGAAATTTGAAATAGGACACATAATTGACATTAGTTTCAGAATAAACATCATCATTTTTCCCTTATTGTTTGACAATGCCACCCAATTACTGCAAGCAAATAGACTCGGGAGTACACTGGTAATGAAATACAAGAGTAAAGTCTGTCAGTTGGAAATATATAAGAGTAAATTCGTTTAGGCTTGATATTAGATATTACTAATGTTAGATTAGATGTTCTCTTTGGGTGAAATGGTAGGTACCTTAGGTTTTTGCTATTAATTTTCTAAATGCTGACATATTAATTCGTTGGTGTCATTTTGTTGATTAGATTTTCACAACTCTTGGGCTGGTTGTTGCGGCCCAGTAGAATGCTGGAAGCTTAAAGTAGTTACTGAAAATTGGACCAAAATTGATAAAGAAAAACAA
The DNA here is from genome assembly GCA_026770625.1 of Nicotiana glauca. Taxonomy (NCBI): domain Eukaryota; kingdom Viridiplantae; phylum Streptophyta; class Magnoliopsida; order Solanales; family Solanaceae; genus Nicotiana; species Nicotiana glauca. Next base: position 7,743 of record MU708856.1, on the reverse strand, counting down.
AGGAAATACTACAAATTTGGGCCAAATCTTCAAGGCCCAAAAATGTTAGAAGTCAAAAATCCTTTAAAATTATATTAGGAATATGGGGATTAATTTTCAATATAAATTTAGGTTTTCGAGTTAGGTAGCGGGTTCAAATTGAGAGGGTCCTCCCTTTTCTTTGAATTCGGACTTGAACTCGAGGCCCGGATTTATAAATGCAAATTAATTAGGCCATTTTAGAGACAAAAGAAATAGAAAATCTTAGTTTGCTTTAGGTTGACCTTTAAATAATAAAATGAGATGAGCCTCACCAAACAAAATTGCATAACTTGCGGGGCTCTCTTTAAATGTTCCTATTAAAAATACTTAGAATTCGGGGCACGTCGTCTAGCGAATTTCACGGCCCTTCGCAAAGATAATAACTCGTTAGTCGCTTTAGGCGCGCGTTTAATAATCTTGCCTTCTTAAATACGGGTGTGCATTTCATGCAACCCAAATCCAAATCCTAAAACGTTAGATAAGAATGTGTCGAGGATTCGGGTGCATTTTATGTGACGTGATCCAAAAATACGTTTTTAAACAACGTTCACTTTCCAAAAAAATTCTAACTAAAAGCGGTGAAATAATTCTAAAATTGCACTATAGGATGACATGTATAAAATCCGATTTTTAGCCATTTATAATAATTTAAGCGACCGTGCTAGAACCACGGGATCCGGGGGTGCCTAACACCTTCCCTCGGGTCAACAGAATTCCTTATTCAGAGTTTCTGGTTCGCAGACTCCAACTGGGAAGTCGAAATTTTCCTCGATTTGGGATTTAAGTTAAACCTGTGACATGGGACACCAAAATCCAATCCTACCCCAAGTGGCGACTCTAATAACAAATAAATAATCCCATTTCGAATAATGTCACTTTAAATGGAAAAACTCCCTTATACATTATTCTTCGGGGTAGGTGTGTAAAAAGGAGGTGTGATAGTCCTCAACCTTGAATTTTGACTGGTAACGGTTGTGCACATATGACCACGTTATAGCTGGATACTCGATCAAATTCTGCTTTAGTTGTCGAGAAGCAATCAAGCTCCGCTCGTTCAAACCATGCATAAAGGCATGTACTGCCCAGTCATCGGAGACCGATGGCAGTTTCATTCTTTCCATTTGAAACATGGACACGAACTCCCTTAACATCTCATTGTTCCTTTATTTTATTTTGAAGACATCTGATTTCCTTGTGGCCACATTTATGGCCCCGGCATGGGCTTTAACAAAGGCGTCTGCTAACATAGCAAATGAATCGATAAAGTTAGAAGCTAAGTTGCCGTACCAAATCATAGCTCCTTTTGAGAGTGTTTCCCTAAATTTTTTCAATAACAATGACTCGATTTCATATTTGTTCACGTCATTTCCGTTGATCCCACAAGTTTATGAAGTAATATGTTCGTTAGGGTCTGTTGTTCCATTATACTTGGGTATGTCGGGCATGCAAAACTTTTTCGGAATGGGCATCAGAGTCGTACTTTGAGGGAATGGTTTTTGTATGAACTTTTTAGCATCTAAACCTTTCAAGACGGGAGGTGCCTCCAGTATCTTGTCTATAGGGGAGTTATAAGTCTCCACCGTCTAATCATTGTCCTTAATTTTCTTTTCCCCGGACTCGATCCTCTTAGTGAGTTCTTCGAGCATTTTCATAATTGTGGGGTCAGTTCCCGAGCCACTTTCATCGGGCCTCTCTAGCGCTGGTTCAACACGCCGAGTGTTCACTGGTTCGGCTATGTTTGGAGTTCTATTCTGACTCTGAAGTTGAGCGATGGCAACTTGCTAAGCTTGCAGCATCTCGAATATCACTTGGAGTCTGACTCCCCCATCTCCCATTCATTGTGTTCTTCGATCACCGAATCGGGCTTCCCTGTATATATTTCCCTCGGGGTCCGCGCCTAGATCTGCATTCAAAGCGATATGCGAACTAACATCAAATGGTTCTACATTTGGCACTTCCCTTGGGTTTATCGGTGGTACACCGAACCCTATGTTATTATTTTCTCCAAGACCTTCATTGTCATGAACATGAACATGTACGTTTTGCGTGCTAGACATGTTTATTTTGGAACTTGTAATTTTTATTAAATACTTTATAATTTAAATACATCTTTAATTTAAAGGATACAATATGACTCATATAAGTGGGTGGCGTGCCATACGATCCCATAGTATATATTTTATAAGTGGTCGGCACGCCATAGGATCACATTTTATAAATCATAAGTGGACGATGTGCCACACAATCCCATTTCATAATTCATAAGTAGACGAAGCGTCACACGATCCCATTTCATAATTCATAAGTGGACGGCGTGCCACAGATCCCATTTCATAATGAATAATACATATAATCTTTCTAGAGGAGGCCTCATTAAGGGAATTCAACAACATAACGATTTAACCCGGCAAGGGTACAACTAACAGCCCAAATATCCCGTCAAGGGAGAATACATATAATGCTTAAATCCCAGCAAGGGAGCAACAACAATAATAAACTACACGTCCCGGCAAAGGAATAATCACAACACTTCCTCTTTTAATCACTTCTTTCTCAATTATCAATTTGTAGTTCGACCTAACGCTCCAATAATATACCAATCACAATTCTTCCTCAACCATTCACATTATATGAAACTCATCAATTAAACCAGGAAGATGTATCACAAAAATCCGAGTCAAATGCAATTAAGACTCACGGTCATGCTAAACTCCGGTGCATAGATAACCGTCACCATGCCTATACACCATACTCCACATTTTGCAGTTAGCAAATAATATCCTAGTCCGATTCCCTCAAGCCAAAGTTAGAACAAACACTTACCTCGGTCCGAGAATAACAATCAACTCTATAATACCACCTTTCCTCTACAATTTGACTCTGAAACAATGGTATCTAGGCATAATTAATTCAATAATATCAATAAAGGCTCCAAAACATAATCCCATAGCCTAGAAATGAATTTCCTAGCATTCTTCCAAAAATACCAAAATTCAACACCGGACCCACATGGTCCAAACACGCGGTTCGGACCAAAACCTATTCACCCATAACCCCACGAGTTCAAATATATAATTTGTTTTAAGATTCGGCCCCAAATTGAGGTTGAATCACCCAAAATTCTCAAAACCCCAACTCTACCCAAAATCCATAATTTCTACTTTAATTCATGATTTAGGACTAGGAAATTAGTGATTAGTTGAAGAAATTAAGAGGGAATGAAGTTAGGAACACTTACCTATGAAGTTATGGAGGACGAGGTTCCTCAAACTTGCCTATGGAGGGTGAAGGAGAAGAGTTCGTGTGAAAATAATGAAGAAGTCCCTTGTTAACTGTTCTGTTTTTAAGAAAAATTCACTGAACGTTTTTACCCTACATGATCGCGACTAAGAGGATGCGTTCGCGATGAAGAGAAACTGGGGGCATCGCGTTTACGATGGGTGTGATGCGAACGTGAAGAGTAAGCTGGTGGGGGCCCTGGAGTTGGTCTACGCGAACGCGAGGAAGCAAATGCGAACGCGGTGAAGGGTCTGAATGAACTACGTGATCGCGTGAAGTGAGCCGTGAACGCGCAAGAGGGGAACACCAAAGCACTGCGAACGCGAGCCTGGGGCCGCGTTCGCGAAGAACAAAATGTTTGTGTAAAAATGCAGCAAAATCTAATCCTTTCCTAGGTGTAAAAACACCCAGAACCACCTCCAATTCACTCCCGAGCCCTCGGGGCTCCTAACCAAACACACACACTAACTCAACAACATCCTACGAACTTATCCGTTCGATCAAATCACCAAAATAACATCATACACGAGGAATCAAACCTCAAAATCATCACTTTTCATTCTAACTTCCTAAACTTCAAACTTTAGATATTTAGGTACGAAACACATCAAATGACGTCCGATTTCGACCAAACTTCACAGAAAGCGCTTAACACATATTTAAGACTTGTTTCGGGCGTCGGAACCAAAATATGAGCCCGATACCACAGTCTTTTAATCAATTTTTATTTCCATTTTCCTTAATAATTTCAGAAAAACAATTTAACAGAAAAATTCTTTTACTCGGGTTCTAGACCTTGAATTTCTACTCCGGGCGCATGCCCGAGTCCCATATTTTTCTACAGACCCTCCAGGACTGTCACATCACGGGTCCGGGTCCGTTTACCCAAAACGTTGACCAAAGTCAACTTTAATCATATTAATATCAAAATTCTTCAAATGTTTTACAGAATTCACATATTTCAACATAAATGCTTTCCGGCTACGCGCCGGACTGCGTACGAAAATCGAGGCAACTAGAAGTGTGGTTTTCAAGGCCTCGGAAGTGCAGAAAAAGAGAGAAATTCGGTGATGACCCTTTAGGTCGTCACATTCTCCACCTCTAAAACAACCGTTCGTCCTGGAACGGACGAAAGAATGAAGTACATGAGTCAGGAAATAGATGAGGATAATGGCTCCGCATATCAGACTCGGACTCCCAGGTCGATGCCTCAAGAGGCTGACCTCTCCACTGGACACGCACTGAAGGAAAACTCTTCGACCTCAACTGTCGAACCTGCCGGTCTAGAATAGCTACCGGCTTCTCCTCGTAAGACAGATCCTTATCCAACTAGACAGTGCTGAAATCTAACACGTGAGTAGGATCACCGTG
>MU708854.1:1877-14162 GCA_026770625.1 Nicotiana glauca | reverse complement strand
CTTAATTGTATATATATATATATATATATATATATATATATATATATATATATATATATATATATATATATATAAATTTCTGAAGCAACACTATGATAATATTTTAGAAGAAAAATTACTGTAGATAACGTATAAGCATGAAAGCAGTGGATACATATGAAAAAAACTTACAGAAGTTGAGGTATGCTGTCGTCCGAAAATTGGGGTGAGAAACTGAATTTGGTTTGAGAAGTTGAAGAGGTCTTCAAGAAAAGGTTAAACAGAGAGCAGTTAACAATAACAGAGATGTGATGCGCCTGTTTTTACTTTTATTTTTGTTTTTCTATTTTATATAGTTTTTACTGAAGGAGTATTTTAAGTTTACTATAACTTCCACAGAAAATTTTGTAAATATATTTTCGAATTAATTATCAATTGAAGTACAACAGGAAACTTAATTTTTGCCAACATATTTTCAATTGATTAACGCAGCATTTATCCCATTCTCATTAACACTTAGTAAGTTGTAACTCTTAAAAACATTCTCTTTTTTACCAATATTGTGAATATTTGAAAATTGTGGTGTTTATGTATATTTATCGGTATGCAATAAACTGTTTTTAATTTGTGTAGCTTATACATACAGTAATCTTTTGATTTAATTTTTGTTTCTCGGCCATAGTACACTAAACAGTGAATTTTTATTTTGATGCACTTGTTTATACGCCTGCTGTTTATCCTCCTACAGTTCAGACCACAAGTTTAAGCTGATGTTGACGCATAAGATCAGGTGTTGAGGAAATACATGATCCACAGTTCAACATGTGTATCTTCAAATTTTGAATGTATTACGAACTGTCAAATTACGCTAATATTTGGACAATATTGACCTATTCGATAATTCAATTTCTACCGAAGAACTAAATCAATATTACTTTAAGGTACATGACATCAATATTAAAGCTATATTTTGTGAACGATGTTAAATCCTTAAGCAATTTACATGGGCAATTAGTTTTGTTGTCTGTAGGTTTATCCTTGTTTATATCATTTGTTCTGTCCTAATGGAAATTTATTAATGATGTTATACTGAAATCTATCTATAAGAATACAAACGATCTCTTTTTATCATGTTTGTAGTATATTGTATAGAAATTGAGTGTGTATACACATACCTTGATGAGCTTCATGAGACAATAGGATGTGTAGAATCACCTATTCGTTTGAATCTCAGTAATATGCAGTAAGCTGTACACATTTATTCAGTAATTGTGGTTAACTATTATTGTTTTGTGACTTGGTAAGTACATTTAAGGGACGTCTAACCAGAACATATGCTGTGGAAATCGTATGCTATGGATAATAGTTCGTCAGGATAACATTTACTCCCCATTCTGATTTGCCTATACTGAAGATGTTATAGCTGCTTTGATATCTGATTAGCTACAAAAAGCTAAACAGAAATGTTCTGCTTGTATGTGAAGTGCACAAAATGAACCGAAGAGATTACATATAAGGTAGGTAGAAAAGATTTTGACACCAAACAGTGAGCCAAAAATTAAAGCAGAACCAATAATGTAGCTGATAGCAAAATATATGGCAACGGCACCACATTCATTCGACATAATTAATAACCGAATTCATGAGTAATAAAGATAATATGATGTTGCATAGGTCGAGTCATTTTAGCAGATCACATATCGACAGCAGCACATTCATTCAACATGAGTACAAAATATATATTTGCATACCTACAGGCATTTTAGTAATGCCAATCAGAGATTCTTTTCTTTCTTTACAACTCTGCGATCCTTATTGCTAGACAGTTGAGAATTGAAGTCATCATCTGCTCCTACTGCTGATGCCTTATTAGCGGATGCAGTCTTCTTGTCATATGTCTTCAAAAGGGATATTTTTGCATTGCAAGCATCTCCATTGTCTAACACCGACGATCCACTTTCTGATACACTTTTCTCGATGGAGTTTGCAGAACAGACTTCAGCTGACTTTCGGCCATAACATCCTTTGATGGGATTAGAACAGGTGTTTCTTAAATAGTTTGGGGTTGAGGTGCATTCCATTAAAATTTGTTAATATCAATCCTTGTGAATTTGAAAAGGCTATTTTTTTTGGCTCATTCTGTATTTTGGTTAAATTTCTATTAATGGCAAGGCTCGAGGAAAAAAAGGTAACGTGACGACCCGACCCGTTGTCACGTGAGTTACCACCCTATTTTCCCTCATATTATGCTTCACTATGTTTCAATATCAGTATTTGAGTTGATCGGGTAGAATTGGATTGGTTTTAGTTGGAAATGAGACACTTTGTCTTTTAAAGGAAAGCTTGTTTTGGAAAAGTCAACTGGAAGTTGACTATTTAGTTAGGAGGCTCGGATGTGAATTCTGATGATTCGGTTAGCTTCAGGGAATTATTTGTGACTTAGGAATGCAATCGGAATTGAATTTGGAGGTCCGGTGTAGAATTAGGCTTGAATTGGCTAAGTTTGAATTTTGGCGAATTCCGGTTGATAGGTGAGATTTTGATTCTAGGATCGGAATGGAATTCCGAGAGTTGCTGTAGCTCCGTTAGGTGATTTTGGATATGTCTGCAAATTTTCAGGTCATTCGGACATCGTTTGGTTGGGTATTTGATCGGAAATGCATTTTGGAAGTTCTTGAAGAACTTAGGCTTTGATTTGATGAAAATTGAGGGTTTTGATGTTAACGATGGCGTTTTGATGATTCGAGCAAGTTTGAATAAGGGAATAGATCATGTTTGTGCCTTTGGTTGAGGTCCCGGGGGCCTCGGGGTGATTCGGGTGGTTAAACGGAGAATTTTGAGTTTGGCTTCAGGTTTGGATTTGCTGGTTCTGTTGTTTCCGCATTTGCGAAAAAGGGACCGCATAAGCGGTTCCGCAGATGCGGCTATGGGGTTACATAAGCGGTCCTGGATGGGGCTTGGCAACTTTCGCAGAAGCGGAAGGCAATCCGCAAAAGCGGACATTATAGGAGCGGGTTGTGATCGCAGAAGCGGTCCTGAGGATTTTTGAATTTGACCACAGAAGCGGTCCTTTTGCGCAGAAGCGGGAGCCGCAGGTGCGGTCTCCCAACCGCAGAAGCGGATTTGTGGGAGGTTAATGAAGACCGCAAAAGCGGAATTATTGCCGCAGAAGCGGTCCCAGATAAGCGGAAGCGGAACCGCAAAAGCGAAAAATCGCTGTGGCAGAAGGGTTTATATCATTAATTCATCCGCGAGCTTATGTCATTTTTCGTCCATTGTGGAGCGATTTTGTGAGCTTGGAGGCGATTTTGAAGAGGGATTCAAGGGTTAATGATTGGAGGTAAGTTTCTTGGCCTAATTATTCAAGTTTATGGTAGAATTAACATGAAAATTGGTGAAAATTCATTGAAAGGGGGTAAAACTAGGGCTTGAGTTTTAATATTTGAAATTGAAATTTGATAGGTCATTTGAGCTCGGATTTGGGAGTTCTTGGTATGTATGGACTCGTGGCGAGATGAGGAATCTGGTAATGTAAGTTTTGTAATTTTTCGAGAAGCGGGCCCGGGGCTCGGGTTTTGCTAGTTTCGAGATTTTTGCTATATTTCGATTGTTTTTGATTGGGTGTTGTCCCATTGGTATGTTGTGCTGTATTCACTGTATTTTTGGTTAGATTCGACGCGTGTGGAGGCCAATTTGAGGGGCAAAGGCGTCACGAGCGAGGAATTTCACCGGTTCGAAGTGAGTAATACTTGTAAATGATATCCTGAGGGTTTGAAACCCCGGATTTGCACATCATAGTGCTGTATTGAGGTGACTTGCACACCGAATATGGGCGTGGGGTAGAGCACCGTTGGGGGACTGTGACTTGGTCCGTCCCGATTGTTGATTTTTATCGCGTATTTGACTGAAATTATTTGTTATCATCATAATTTGGGCTGATTGCCGTATTTGGGGCCTTGTGCCGACCTGTAGAATCTTTAGGGGATCTTTATGTGTTTTTCCTCACTTGTGTGTATAATATAAATTCTCAGTCATGTTTTCAAATATTAAGAATAATATAATAACTGTGTTTTATACATGAACCTTAAATGAAAAGGACATGAGGGCTGAGATCCCTATAGTATGTCATGCCCGATAAGTTGTGGACTTATTTGACTAAGATAGGTCGGGGACCCAGTGGTGAGGATATTTTCTTGATATGGATCGGGCTACACGCCATAGCGATTATTATATATTGATATTGAGGCCGAGAGCCTGTTTTATTCCAATACCTGGCTGATATTGCGCTTGGGCTGTAGGAGCCCCTCTAGAGTCTGTACACACCCCCAGTGAGCACCGTCGACGTTAAATAAGTGGAGCGGGCTGCACGCCACAGCAGGTACTAGAGTGTACCGTCATATGCATTGCATTGCATTCATACATTTGTGCATTATTTGTTGTTGTGTTATTTCTTGAGATATTTATTTGTTGTTCTGATATTGTCTGATCATTTTCAAAGTGGATAAATTTGAGACAGTGGTAACAGTGACACTGTATGATATAAATGGGGAGATAAGAATATTGCCTGAAGGGCGAGTTATGAGCTCAGTTATGCATACTTGTTTGTGCCCGATGGGCTGGTTTTTGTGCTGACTTGCACTACGTGTTTTCACATTTATTTGCTTAGCTGTTGAAAAAAAAAATATTTTCAAAAGAAGTTTTGAACTGAGTCAAGACAATTTCTAAAGGATTTTTCGCGTTTTCCCTGTTTTTCTCAAAGGGTTACACTGTACTATATAGCATATTGATTTGCTTTACGTGGTTTATTGCTGCTCAGTTATTATTTACTCTTATTATCTCTGAGTTGGAAGTACTCACTTTACTCCCTGCACCTCACGTGCAGTTGCAGGTATTGTTCACCCGGTAACGGGTTATTAGCTGATTGAAGATTTACTAATGTAGCTGAGCAAGGTGACCGCCAGCGTCCGCGGCACCGCACTTCATCTTTAAATTTCCAGATTTTACTTTGTATATATAATATTGGCCCTATAGTAGTGTTCTTACTTCTTAAATGCTCGTGACTTGTGACACCCCGGTCGGGCTGAGTTAGGCTATAATGTTGATAATTAAGGTTATTTAAGTTGCATTTTCCATCTATTTATGCTTAGTAAGTGTTAAAGAAATGAATTGGGTTAGTTGGCTGGCCTTGTCTTCACGAGAGGCTCCATCACGACCGGGTATGGAGATTGGGTCGTGACAGGTAAGATTCGAGCAGGGTGACATACGATTAGTATGCAACATTCCCTTTTACCTTACACTTGAACATATCTCCTTCTCAAAATCCATAAGTGTATATGCTCTTCCAAGAAAGCAGAAATGGGACAATAAAAAATAGTTTACTATTGAATGTTGAAAGGTTTTTGTGTGTCGAAAACCTCAACCTTTCACTGGGTCTTAGTTTGATGAGTCTCACTAAAAGGTGATTTGCAGTGCTCTTAGTTTCATGAGTCTCGCCAAAAGGTTAGTCTCACCCACGGATGGAAACCATGGGGAGCATATTGTTTTTCCTTTATTTTTAACTGATCTTCTCAATCATCAAATTTGGAGCAACACATGGCAAAATCAAATTTTGAAACATTAACTCGAGTATCAGGAATCAGGAATAAGGTTGATGAATTCTGAATCAGGTGAAGTTGCAGGAACTAAAAAGCTGTTACCAAACGATCCTCCCTCCCGGGAAAAATGACTCATCATGGCAAACTTAAGTCTTTGCATCTGTATCTTGAACTCTGTTCTTTTCAGGTTGGCATCCATCTGATAAAGAAACATATTCATTATCCGAATTTCCATTTCAACCATGGAGCTGCATATCCAACAGGGTTAACACTATTAGTCTCTATAAGTTGTCATATTGTTGTTGCTTCTAGTTTGATTGCTATTGGATAATTGCCTCTAATTTTCTTCTCATGATGCAAGTTTTTGATTTTTCTGTGTTTTCTTAGTCAAAATTGTTCCATCAGCTCAATCCAGACTTCTCTGTTTTGAAAGTATTACCTGCACACTTAACATTTGTTGAGAAACCACTGTTTATGAATTGTAGATAAGAAATACCAATCGTGGGTGGACTTTCTACTAATTACAGTTTGATGTGGGTGTAGAGTGAAAGGATTGGCCTGCCTATTAGGCTATTACTTCTGTCAGTAAACAACTCATGTATTTTATTAGTTCTTTCATCAAGATTGTTCTGTTAATAAACCTAGTTTTCATTCATGTGAAAGATGCAGCATATGCTTGGGCTATTGTCTTTCTACATGTATTATGGGCATAGGAATGATCTCATTCTTGTCCGGAACATAGCTAGGTACTTGCTTCTTACCTGTGGTGCCATTTGCATTATATCAGTAAGTTCACAAAACCATCACGCTGCTACATGGCAATGGCTTGTCTGCTAGGCTCCATACTGTTGTAGCTTGTAATTGATAATTGATATGACACAATACCTCAGAGTATGATGTGCCCAGTCTTGATTCTTTGATTCCCACTCACCTCTCATAGAGGTTGATAAATGTCAATATCATTAGGAGATTGTCTTTACCTTCAGACAGGAGAAGTCGTTTCAAGAATGCAAGCAGTGAGCACTTGGTAGGCTATCGGAAGCTATGCCAACTAATATTCATCTAGTGGTCTTAACCATCATTTATTTGCATGTCCAAGTGCGGATTTAAGTGTGTTCACTTGGCCTCCATGACATATATTGTGCTGTTAAAGATTACTATTTTTTGTTTGAGCATATTCATTATGTAGCATTGCTTTTAACTTTAATTATTTCATATGTAAGCATGTTGTGGCTGCATATCTCCTATTAGAATCAAGCAAATATTTCTGCATACCTGCTATAAGAAGATTATTTTAGAAATTCCTTTAGCATTGCTTTTAACTTCAATTATGTCATATTTGCTGAACTATATATGTGTTTGTGCAGTAAAAGCAGCGGATGCGGCCAAATACATTATCACTCATCTGCAGAAGCTACACGTTTTAGTAGTATAGTGTGAAGAACTTAGGCAACTTAATTATATGATTCTTCTCTGTGAAGATCTACATTCCTTATATCCTGATAGGAGGATATTTTGCTGCACAGTATCATTACTTAGAGATGGGTTGGACAATAACATAACATTGGATGACTCTAACTATATCTACAAAGATGAGTTCACAATTCAGTTAACTGGAGTTCTGTCTCACAACACAACAGTTAATCATGAATTTCACTTAATTGGAATTCCATGGCTCATGATAACTCCGAATCATAAAGAACAAAATCTGAAAGTAAAGAATCTAACTATATATACAAAGAGCAAAAATATAACGAAAAATCTGCATTCAACTGCATATTCAATAAGTAGAACAATTCATACATAATGTAATAATTGTACAAATGAACAGATAATTTTAAGGAAAATAAAATTCCAAAAGTTTAACCATACACAACTTATAAAATTTCTAATATACTTTACATGGCAAAACTAATAATATGTAGAGTCAAAAACAGGATGTTGACGAAAACAAAAAGCTAAATGCTGCATTTTGATAGAAGACTGATTGCTCGTTAACCAAGTTGGAGCAAATGCTGATCATCAAATATGATTTTGGATTCTGAATGTCTTAGTAAGCCACATATGATTGAGGAATGAAGAAGTTTTATTTTATGGACAAATAACTGCTCCACCTCTACCCCTTGAAATGCAGCTCTAAAGCCAGCATACTTGCTCCACACCAGCCATGAATCACCTCTAAGCGTCCATTAAAATCACTGTTAAAGTACATCGACCCACCACGACAACAAATAAAGAGCATGCATATAAAAAAATCACTTAAAACTGCATAAAAGAAATTCACAAGGCAGCAAAAAGTCATCTGTTAAATTCCAAAAGCCCAACCTATAAATTTGCATCTTAGCAACTGCAACACTTAGTTTTTTAATAGAATCACATTATGATTGATAAAGAAAATATAAAGTTGCATAGGTAGAGTCATTTCACCATATAACATATAAAACGCAGAACATTGAAGCGACAGATGTACAAAATATATAAGTGCAGAGCAAGACGCATTGCAGTAACACCAATCAGGGATTCTTTTCTTTCTTTACGACTCTGCGAACCTTGTTGCTAGATAGTTGAGAATTGAAGTCATCATCTGCTGCTACTGCTGATGCCTTATTAGCGCATCTAGTCTTCTTGTCATATGTCTTCAAAAGGGATATTTTTGCATTGCAAGCATCTCCATCGTCTAACACCGACGATCCACTTTCTGATACACTTTTCTCAATGGGAGTTTGCAAAATAGATTTCAGCTGACTTTCGGCCATAAGATCCTTTGAAAAACCAAAACAATTTAATAGCAGTTGCAGAACCAATAAAAAAATTGGGTAAAAGTTTTAATTTCATGAAATTTACCCTGAAAAGCTTATCTCCACTTGAGCTTTGTCCATCCAAAAAATGTGGATCCTGTTAAAGAAAAATAAAAAAGAACGATCAACCTATAAGTGGAAAAGTATTTATACATAAATTATATATGATGAGGTTTATATTTTGTCAAAAATTTTACATTCATATTGTCTTCGAATAAATTATGGCCGTATTCCTTTAGAAGGTCATCATTATTAGTAAACTTAAGAACTTTGTAGACTTCGACCTGCGACTCAATATTCTCTTGCTTAACAATAACCTTGAACATGAATGTTTTATAAAGAATATCGTCCATTTCACTTGGATAAGAACACTCAACATCCGCAAGTGAAGTCTGCACCAAATTTCATAAGTTAGAAATATTTTTATGGTTAATCAAATTAACTTTAGTAGTATACCTCAACTAATCTTTCCCTAAGTTCTTTTGCGGACTTTCCTATAAGTTGCATAGCTTCGCGATTCCAAAGCAACAATGAAATAAAAGCGGTTCCATCCATAACACGAACTTGAAGCCTATACCTGCAATTCAATTTTTATTAACCTTATGCATATTTTTATAGATATAAGATTTTAAAAATTTCACTAAATAGTACTAACCTGTGAGTAACAGAAGACTCTTCTTCATTGCATTTGGCACAAAAGTATTTATTTCCAACTTTTTTCACCTTTCGACTACACTTGTTGCATGCCAAGTATGACCATCCCCGGTCAAGTTCCAAATTAACCAATTTTGCCGCAATCCAATAGCTGGATTCCTATTGAGTAAAAAATAAACAATTCTTCTAAATGAAAAACAAATAACATAAGCTAAATATAATTGAGAAAGTAAATTAAACTCACTTGCGTGCACTGAACTAAATCCCTAATAGTTTTAAACAGTACAATTCCTTTGTCTAACTCATCTCTAACAGAGTAACTTTGTTGAGAACTTGTTCGAGTGATTCGCTCAATGTTTGATTGACGTGCTGCAAGTAATCTGCATAAGTCAAAAATTGTAATTTATAAATACTATTGTTATATTTTCTGTACATATAGAAAATGATTATACACTTCACAAACCTGGATTTAAATTCAATAGACTGCGGCAACGTAGAATTTATCCATATCTTTGTCTGATACCAACAGCTACGCACTGAATAATTACCTATGTGTCAAATGAAATATGAACAAAAATTTGAAATTTAAAATTATTTATACAGTAAAATAAAAAAATACATGTAATTTATGGTAAACCTCGATATTTTGGAGGTTTCATATGCTGGAAAACAACAATCAAAAACTCATCGGCAGATTCATTCAAGTGATGTTGAATTTGATCCACAAGTTCGCTCCATAATGTTGCCATAATCCTGTTCCTCCTATACGTTTCATGGTAAGGTTAATAAACACATATATATGTAATCTATTAATAAAGAATTTTTTATATTTTTGAAGTACTTACTGATCATCTTCGAGTACAACATTAATAAGTAAACTTTGATCGTCTCCCTGCTTGTAGGTCTTAACATCTTCATAGGTCACAACCTGACCAACAACATCTATAAATATAAAAGTTAGTGACATACTTAAAAAATAACATTTTTAACTTAATTTAAAATTTAAAAAAATATTACCGAGTAATTCTGCCTCATCGACATCATGTTCATTTGTTAGTTGGTGAAAAGGCGCAAGTTAAAGATGTTCATATGAAATGAAGGATCATTTGTTTTCTCGACAAATGTCTTTTGAGTAAATGTCAGCTTCAGCTTGTGTGTCGTAGTCCTCAATTTCAAATTATTTGGTCCGACTACAAAGTAGTTCATACGATATAAGCGAAATTCATGTATCTTGTTCCTAAAAAGCTTAAGAACATACTTTTCGATTGTAGCATGTATACGATCACCCTGCAAATTCAGATTCATTATTAGTGCACAATTATGAAGCCAACAAATGTAAGCGCGTATGTAATTTCATCACTGTGTAAAGTTGTTAAAAGATATAATGTCAAAAACTAGAATGCTACAGTTGTTTTATTTCAATTATGAAGGTAACATTAGCAGAAACAAAGCTGAAAATTGCATATATAAACGTAGTTTGTATATGTTCATCCGATGATCGTGTAACCAAGGCAAGCAGTAGATAATATTTGCCGAACTTATGTATATTTTTAAAAAGAACAATTCCTCTATTATTTTGAACAATAAATCTATTATTATGTACAAAGATACAACTTACCTGATTGTTAATATAAGGACAATCACTTTCTAAAGGTATAGTCAACATTCGAAGTGAAAAACGAAATGACAGAATGGATTTCAGATCAGTTAAAGATCTGTTAATATGGAAGAAAGAATTTTCATATGGAATGCGACTACATTAGTAAGTTTAAAACTATGAGAAAGTTGAATATGTTTCCTTAGAATTCTGTAAAACCAATTCAATTGAAAACGGTATTTGCAGGTTAAAGCGATCCGGCATTATCCACATTCGAACCACTCTAACTTTGAGATTCCATTACATCGTGTTGGATGATATTTGTTTGATATCATGAATTTGTGTGGCCATACTTGCAAATTAATTACAATCAGACTATAGTAGATGAAATATGAAGTTGAAAAGGTTTTGAAAATATAAAGCACATAAATCATAGAGTTATAGATGTGTATATAAATTTGGGATTTTTCAGTTGGAAGAGCAGGTTTGAGACCACGATCAGTCGTGGGATAATGGAGATTGTTTTGCGTTTGAGATGCCGACTGTTTTGTTGGAATAACTGATATTATTCCTCCTTTTTTTAAATAAATGTAGGTATTAAAAAGTTAAAAAAAGTAATTGCAAATTGTGGATGGTAGTTACAGAGTAAAAGACGGGAACTTACAAAGTCGAGTAATCTTTTCCTTGATTTTAATAACAGCAAGTTTAATTAAAGGGAACAAATTTTGGAAACCAAAAATTGTGGGATGAATGTGGGAGTATTAACTGTTCAGATTTTTGCTGATTTGTAGGGATGCAAGTTGTTTTGTTTTTAATAACACCCACGTTAATTAAGGGGAGGAAATACCGGAGAGCTAAAATCGTGGGAGGATTGACAAAGATGTGAGTATTGGCTGGTTATTTCAATTTTTTTGCTGATTTAGCTGATTTGCAGGTAGAAGAATCAAACTCCAACTTTTTTGGAGAGTTGTCTTAATTTGTTACATGTGTTACCATGATGGGTGTTCCACTTGGCAGCCTTATATTGTTTTGCTTGTGTTATTCTATATAGATAAATTATAGTATTATGCCTTTGATAAACTTTAGAGGGTCATATTGTCAATTTGTCACTCTACAACTTTTATACTCTGTCAGTTCATATTTGTCAAGAGCAAAAACTAAAATGCCAATTGTTCTCTTTATGAAGCAAACACGGGATGTCTCAGGTGCAGTGGTTGAACTTCCTTCCCTTAAAATAGACGTTTCGGGTTCGAGCTCTAAGTATATAAAAATCTTTAATAGGTAGCACTTCCTCCTAAATGGGCCTTACGCGGCGCCAATTTAAATATAATCGGGCTTCAATATGGATAATGAACATAGGTGAGAAACCAAAAAAACGTAATTAATTTAGATGGTTAGCATTTAGTGTCACAACCCCAATCCCGGTCGTGATGGTGCCCAACACAACTGCCAGGCAAGCCTGACCATTTGCCCTCTCAACCCGGGCATGGAGCTCAAAACCCGTTATTTGGATACCATTAACAACATTAAAGCTAAAAAGTTTTAACTGATATATAGAAACCAAACTGAATATCAAGATAACACCGAATACACTCCCAAAGACCTGGGGGTCATGAGTCTAGAGCCTCTAACAATACAGTGTAATAAGACTCCAATAATACAT
>MU708852.1:0-15422 GCA_026770625.1 Nicotiana glauca | reverse complement strand
CTATATCCTTTTCCCTTTATTTTTGGTGCTTATTTTGCTTAGTTGGAATTGAGGACAATGACAACTTTCATTTTATGGGGTAGGCCCTACTTTTATTGATTTGGATGAATGTACATATTCGACAGATTTTATGATTTATTTCTTTTTTATCTTTGGTATGTATATAATTTTTGTACTTTATTACATTTTTTGTACTTTTCACTTTGGGTTTGTATATAAACGTTATGTTACATCATATCTTTTCATCCCCGTATTGTATATTCGATTAAATCCCCTCTTGTACATATTCATTCTACTTTCCGCATTTTTTTTTCGTAGCTTCTTATTTATGTTCGTAGCATCTTGTTTGAATATTTGCAATAAGCCTTTGGTTTTCTTAATGCCACGGTTCCTAAAGGTTGATTTTGTGTGAACCGGGTGGCTCTTCCCAATGATGGATGGCGTAACAACCTTCTTAAGGGTTTGAGTCCGTTTTTCTTTTTGCCTTTTAATAGTTAGTAGTAAGGGTGCCTCAAAATAAGCTTCACTTGGGCCTAGCACATTTGCCTTTGATATCATGGTCAAAAATAGATTGTTGTGTTTAGGATAGTAAAAGTCGTGACCTTGAGACTCTTGTGTTGATCGATAATCATCAAGTGGTATTTCGGATCGATAATCATCAAGTGGTATTTCGGGACCATTGTGTGCTCAAATCTTATATAAGGTCATTGTCGGCCGCCGAACTCTGTCTTTAGCAATCCCATAGCTTGTGTGATGAGAAATTGCATTGCAAGTCCAAGTCCTGATCCATTGGTCTAGAACTTGCCCTGAATGTTTGTTGAGGCGAAATCATAAGTAAATTTTGAATTGAGACATGATTATAAGCTATCCTTGATCCAAATGATAGCTTGAACACCTCCATAGCCTAACAATGATAAAATCCCTAGTCAACCCTTTTGAGCCTTAAACCTTTTTCCTTTAACAACCATGATACAAGCCTTTACCCATTCTAAAAGATACCCTCTCTTGGCACTCGATCTTTCCTTAGCACATGGCGAAAGTATAAGTTTGGGGGGAGAGACGAGGAATGCAACAAAGTGGTAAAAAGGCACAAAATGAAGAAAAGTAAAAGAAATGAAAAAGAAAGAAAAACAAAAGGACAAAAGAATGTTCAATGTATAAATGAATAAAAGGTATTCAAGAAAAGCAAAAGAATGAAAGGTGTGAAAATTTGATAAAGGAGAAAAGAGTTGAAATATATAAGAAAGAGTGACAGTGTGTCTCTCTAACCCCTTAGAAAGAAGTGAAAAGACTCAAAAAGTAAAGTGAATGTGTGCCAAAATGAAACAAAATAAGTGGTTAAGGGAAGATGGAACCTACTTAGACCAAACATTGCCTACCCGGAACCAAAAACCTTCACTATGTCTCCACAAAAGCCCTATATGATCTCTAGTGGAATGAAGCTTACATTAGTGGTTACTCACATAAGGGGCAAGCATATGGTACTTAGAGCCGGACTTGTGACTTTTCCGTAAGAGAGATGAGTGAATTTCCATTAACCTCGTAATGAGTACCACTATTCTAAAGGTGAGGTTTGCTTTAGGAGAGCTGAGGATGTGTAAGTTTGGGTTCCACAATGACCAAAGTAATAGATAGATTTCTTTGATATATTGAGTCAACTTACACAGGATGCAGCCCAGGAGCATGTCCAGGCCCAGGTCCCAACAGCAGAGCAATAGGTCATAGGGAACCAGTCTGAGGTTCCCGAGCATATTGAGGACCTAGGGACCACTCAGGATCCTATGCAGACAGGCGGGCCATAGGGAGTTTCTATATCCTTTTCCCTTTTATTTTTGGTGCTTATTTTGCTTAGTTGGCATTGAGGACAATGTCAGCTTTCATTTGAGGGGGTAGGCCCTACTTTTATTGATTTGGATGAATGTACATTGTAACGACCCGACCGGTCATTTTGATCTTTTGCACTTTGATCGCTAGTTCTCGGGC
The DNA here is from genome assembly GCA_026770625.1 of Nicotiana glauca. Taxonomy (NCBI): domain Eukaryota; kingdom Viridiplantae; phylum Streptophyta; class Magnoliopsida; order Solanales; family Solanaceae; genus Nicotiana; species Nicotiana glauca. Next base: position 13,439 of record MU708852.1, on the reverse strand, counting down.
ATGACTTGCCCCATGTTATGCATTACGACTGATGTGGATCGTTGGTTTTGGTTTTCTGGAAAAATCGGAATGAATTTGAAAGAATAGTTCAGTTGGAAGCTTTGAATTTGAAAGATTTGACCAAGAGTTGACTTATGTGTATACGAGCTTGGATCGGAGTTTTTATGATCTGGTTAGCTTCGTCGGGTGATTATTGACTTAGGAGCGCGATCTGAATTGGTTTTGGAGGTCAGGTGTGGAATTTGGCTTGAATTGGCGAAATTAGTATTTTGGCGATTTCCGGTTAATAGGTGAGATTTTGATCCGAGGGTCGGAATGGAATTCTGATAGTTGCTGCAGCTCCGTTGTGTGATTTGGGATGTGTGTGTAAAATTTCAGTTGATTCGGAAGTATTTTGGTTGGGGTTTTGATCGAATGCGAGTTTCGGAAGACTTGGATGAACTTAGGCTTGAATTTGATGTAATTTGATGATTTTTATGTTAACTGTGGTGTTTTGATAATTCGAGCAAGTTTGAATAAGGTATTGGATCATATGTGTATTTTTGGTTGAGGTCCCGGGGGCCTCGGGGTGATTTTGGATGGCCATCAGGATGAATTTTGGAGTTGTGGAATTTCTGGTTTGCTGGTATCTGGTATTTCCGCATCTTCGAAAAAGGGGCTGTAGATGCGGTTCCACAGATGCAAAGAAGTTGGTCGCAGGAGCGGTATTTTGGCCATTTGGAGTTTCGCAGATGCGGATTTAATTCCGCATATGCGGTGTCCGCAGAAGCGGAACTTGACCGCTTCTGCGGTCCGGAGCGGTATTGAAGAATTCGCAGAAACGGAGGATATTCCGCATAAGCGGTAACCACAAATGCGGTATCTGAGTCCAGAAGCGGAAAAATGTCTGGGCAGAAGGGTTTTAAAAGTTTATTTTTGTTCCGCGAGCTAAGGTATTTTTCCACCATTTTTGAACATCCTTGGGAGCTTCAGATGGAAATTGAAGAGGGATTCGACTGGGATTGATTGGAGGTAAGATTTTTGAACTTAAAGCACGATTATATTATGAAATTGGCCTAGAAATTCATGGAAATTTAGCTAATATGGAAGAACTAGGGCTTGGGATTTTGAGATTTTAAATTGAGGATTTGAGGGGCCATTTGAACTCCGATTTTGGTATTCTTGATATGTATAAACTCGTGGGAAAATGATGAATCTAATTATGTAAAAATTTCTGAGTTTCAGAAGTGGGCCCGGGGCTCGGGTTTTGGTACTTTCGAGATTTGTGCCCGTTATTGATTGTTTTCGATTGGGTTTTGTTCCCTTAGCATATTGTGACGTATTTGTTGTGGTTTTGGTTAGATTCGACGCGTGTGGGGGCCGATTTGAGGGGCAAAGGCGTCGCGATCTAGAGATTTTGCCGGTTCGAGGTGAGTAATGATTATAAATGATATCCTGAGGGTTTGAAACCCCGGATTGCACATCGTAGTGCTATATTGAGGTGAGACGCGCTCAAGGACGAGCGGGGGGTCATTTACTGTTGGGGATTGTGACTTGGTCCATCCCGGTTGATACTTTACCACGTATTTGACTATGACTTGTTGTTTCCACAATACTTTGGCTTATTGGCGATTATTTGAAATCCTTTGTGAACTATCATCACTGTTTCTTCACTATTTGACACATTACTTGAACTTGGTCCAATTAAAATACAACGTTTCATGAGCTCAGCTAATTTTACTCAAATTTGAGATTTAAATGATATTTGAACTAGTGTTTGAGCTAAGTACTATTGTTTTACTGATGTCCGAGGGGCTTATGATGGTTTTTGGACTGATTGAGGCCGAGGTCCATATGTGAGGATATGTTGAGTGATGTGAGGAGGCTTTCAGGCCTTGAGAGATATGTGAGGAGGCTTTCAGGCCTCGAGTGTGATGAGAGAAGGCTTTCAGGTCTTATGTTGATATGATCAGGCTTTCAGGCCTTATTTTATACGCCACGAGATGGCTTGATATTGCGCTTGGGTTGTAGGAGCCCCTCCGAAGTCTGCACCCCTACAGTGAGCGCGGGTACCCACCTAAAGAGGATAAATGTTAGACAGTGGTAACAATGACACTGTATGATGCGTTTGGTCAGGTAACAATGATTGACCAGGAACAACGCCGTGTGGTCAGGTAACAATGGCTGACCAGAAACAAAAATATTGCCCGAGGGGCGAGTTTTTATGTGCTCGTTTTACATACTTATTTGTCTTTTACTTGTTATACAGTGGTATTTGTGCCCGAGGGGCGGATTTTTGTGCATAGCGGCACTAATTATTTGAAATTATTGTCGCAACTGTTGAAAAGATCATTTTCAAAAGAGGTTTAAAACTGAGCCAAGATATTTCTAAGGATTTCACAGTTTCACTGATTTTCTCAAAGAGTTTTATACTGCTTCTATACAGCATGATGATCTGTTATACATGATTTCTTACTGCTCAGTTATTATTTACCTTTATTACTCACTGAGTTGGATTACTCACTTTATTCCCTGCACCTTGTGTGCAGATGCAGGTATTTGTTCACCCGGTAGCGGGTTTTGAGCTGATTGGAGATTTTGCTATCGTAGTTGAGCAAGGTGACCGCCAGCGTTCGCAGCTTGGGATTTCTTCCTTTTGAGTCTAAATTTTATTTTGTATATTTGTAGTTGTGTTTAGACTCTTCTAGATGCTTGTGACACCCCGATTTGGGCTGTGTTTGGGTTGTACTTCCGCTAAGTAATATTATTGAACCATCTTTAAAATTGTATACTCATGTTTATTTAATTTCAAAAAGGCAAATTGGGTTGGTTGGTTGGCCTTTTCTTCACGAGAGGCGCTATCACGACCGAAGCGAAGTGTGGGTCGTGACATACATATTCGACAGATTTTATGATTTCTTTCTTTTTTATCTTTGGAATGTATATAATTTTAGTACTTCATTGCATTTTTTGTACTTTTCACTTTGGTTCTGTATATAAAAGCTATGTTATATCGTATCTTTTCGTCCCCGTATTGTATATTCGATTAAACCTCCTCTTGTACATAGTCATTCTACTTTCCGCATTTTTCTTTTTCGTAGCTTCTTATTTATGTTCGTAGCTTCTTGTTTGAACACTTGCAATAAGCCTTTGGTTTTTGTAATGCCACGGTTCTTTCTAAAGGTGGAGTTTGTGTGAACTAGGTGACTCTTCCCAATGATGGATGGCGTAACAACCTTCTTAAGTGTTTGAGTCCGTTTTTCTTTTTTCCTTTTAGTAGTTAGTGGTAAGGGTGCCTCAAAATAAGCTTCACTTGGGCCTAGCACATTTGCCTTTGATCTCATGGTCAAAAATAAATTGTTGTGTTTAGGATGGAGAAAGTCGTGACCTTGAGACTCTTGTGTTGACCGATAATCATCAAGTGGTATTTCGGGACCATTGTGTGCTCAAATCTTATCTAAGGTCGTTGTCGGCCGCCGACTCTACATCTTTAGCAATCCCATAGCTTGTGTGGTGATAAATTGCATTGAAAGTCCAAGTCCCGAGCCATTGGTCTAGAACTTGCCCTGAATGTTTGTTGAGGCGAAATCGTAAGTGAATTTTGACTTGAGACATAATTATAGGCTATCCTTGATCCAAATGATAGCTTGAACACCTCCATATCCTAACAATAATAAAATCTCTAGTCAACCCTTTTGAGCCTTAAACCTTTTTCCTTCAACAACTACGATACAAGCCTTTACCAGTTCTAAAAGATACCCTCTCTTGGCACCCGATCTTTCCTTAGCACATGGCAAAAGTATAAGTTTGGGGGGAGAGACGAGGAATGCAACAAAGTGGTAAAAAAGGAACAAAATGAATAAAAGGAAAGGCAATGAAAAAGAAAGAAAAGCAAAAAGACAAAAAGAATGTTTAATGTAGAAATAAATAAAAGGTCTTCAAGAAAAGTAAAAGAATGAAAGGTGTGAAAAATTGATAAAGGAGAAAAGATTTGAAATGTATAAGAAAGAGTGACAGTGTGTCTCTCTAACCCCTTAGAAAGAAGTGAAAAGACTCAAAAAGTCGAGTGAATGTGTGCCAAAATGAAACAAAATAAGTGGTTAAGGGGAGATGGAACCTACTTAGACCAAACATTGCCTACCCGGAACCAAAAGCCTTCATTATGTCTCCACAAAAGCCCTATATGATCTGTAGTTGAATGAAGCTTACATTAGTGGTGACTCACATAAGGGGAAAGCATATGGTACTTAGAGCCGGACTTGTGACTTTGACTTGAGAGAGGTGAGTGAATTTCCATTAACCTCGTAATAAGTGCCACTATTCTAAAGGTGAGGTTTGCTTAGGGAGAGTTGAGGACGTGTAAGTTTGGGTTCCACAATGACCAAAGTAATAGATAGAGTTCTTTGATATGTTGAGTCAACTCTTGATGCTCTAGTATCACACTAAATCCATGGGGTTTAAAAGAGTAAATATTGTTAATGATTTATTTGTGTTGAGGGCATTGTTAGTCCCAATTGATGATAGATGAGGTCACTTTAGGACAGCTGAATTTTCTTGGATTTTCTCTTTTGAGGTGATTTTGTTTACTTGAGGACAAGCAAAAGTTTATGTTTGGGGGAGTTGATAACTAGGGAACGTGATGCATTTTACACTCCTTCATGCTTCAGTTTTGATTAGAATTGTGTACAAAATAGTCCCAAAAGGCTCACAAGTTGTGCTTGATTGCAGGTTTGATCAACAACGTGACAAGATGTCAAAAACCAGCTCAAAAAGGAGTGAAACTTGCAAAAGTACCAAAACAAGATAAAGCTCAGTCAAACAGGGTCAGTGCGTCCGCACACCATTCTATGCGGTCCGCACAAGTGGAGTTCAGAGAGTGTGCATTTCAGGCCAAAAAGGCAATGCGGCCATAAAGTATTTTTCGCGGTTCGCATTGGATTCACTACGGCCACACTCGAGTTAGTGCGGTCAGCAGAGCCAGGGTTCAAATATTGGCCGATTGAAGATGGAAGCCCAATGCGGTCCGCTTCATTTCATGCGGACTGCACTAGAAGCCATCGCGGCCACACTCGATTTTGTGTGGTCCGCATTGTCCGAGCTCCTGTGCTTAGTTGACTTCGGTTCTTCTTGAGAAAGAGAGCCTAAGTATATGAAATTGGTCCAACAAGGAATTGGGTCACACTCAAGAGATTGATAACCCTAATTAAAGGGTTAAACCTAGAGATAATAATACTTGACTTGAACCTTGATTGCTTGTGCAAATTTGCATACCCAATTGGTCTTGAGAAAATCAATTCGGGCAAAATAACTTGAATTATCGAGAGATGTAGAGTGAGTAGAACCGTTCAATGGTTATATCATACTCCCCAAATGTGACAATCATGCCTTAGACTCAACTATCCGTCAATTAACTACCTAGGCGAAAGTCACTACTCTAGTGCCTTTTAATCATTTGAACAACTTGCAATAGTTTAACCTTATCTTATTTTATTTTGATTGAGCATTGTAGATTTACTAAATTAGAATCATAATCAAAACCAAAAATGTGTAGAAGTGCAATTAAGAGCAAATACACAACTCCTCTTTAGATAGACACCCGACTCCAACTTCTAGCTCCCTGTGGAAATCAATCTCGACCTTAATCGGGTAAAAGCTGCTTTGATCTCTCTCGCTACTCAATAGTAGTGTAGTGTTGGCCTCGATAATATTGAGGGCCCATTTTACGCTATCCACGCTCGGATTGTGGCCTAGGCGTTTGGGTATGTTACAGCGTTCCACATAGTTTGACGGATTGCATAAATTCATATGATCCTCACCCCATGAGCTAATTTTTGGAACTAATTTAAATCAACGGTCCCTTTTTCTTATTATAAGCATATGCTTTAGTTTCGCTGCATGTGCTTGTTGACACAATTTTTATGTTATAAACGGTGATCATCTTATTTTAGCTTCTTTTTGTCCATATTAGTTAGGCGTGTTTATAACGATATACTTTTCGTAGAATCCTGCAAATTTTCTTATTGGTGTTATCGATAACCGAATCGATAAACCCCCAAAATCAATAAATCGAAATTGAAAAAATCGAAACCTTATTGAAACGATAACGATAAGCATATGTACAAATCGATAAGTAATTATCGATAAGGGTCAAAATCAATGCACACCCCTAGGTCAAACTCCTAAAAAACCTTCAAATTTCTATCTTTAGTCAAATGACTCCAAACACGGACATCTGAATTCACTTCTGATCGTTCTCCCAACACCAGAATCACCATACGGAGCTATTCCCAGACTTGAAATCCCAAACAGACATTGATAACACTGAAATGCACTTCAACCCAAACTCATGAAACTCTTCCAAAAAATGCTAACTTTCACAATAGGTGCCGAAACGTTTTCGGATCTTCTAAAGCTCGATCCGGACATACACCCAAGTCCGAAATCATCATACAAACCTGCTGGAATCTTTGAATCCTGATTCTGAGGTCGTTTACTCAAAAATCAACCCTTAGTCAATTCTTTCAACTTAAAACTTCCGAAATGAGAATTCTCTTTCCAAATCAACTCCGAACTTCCCAAAATTCAATTCTGACCATGCGTACACGTCATAATATCTGAAATGAAGCTGCTCATAGCCTCAAGCTGTTGAACGATGCACTAGAGCTCAAAACAACCGATCGGATCGTTACACTATATATTAATAATGTATTATTTTTTGAAATAACCATGTATAATTTGGCTTGTAGAAACGAGAGGTAACTGTTCCTAGCAAGTTTGATACCATTGCCTCAATTAACTAATAATCTTGAATAGATTGCAAATTACTTAGCGAGAAAAAAATCAGAAATAGCTTGATTTATAATTGCTAATTGAAAATTTGCTATAATTTCAAAAGAAATCAAAATTTAGTTATCTTTATGTAAAAATAAAATTTGAAGAAAATTATCCTTGAAATCTAGAAAAATTTCATCATAATATGTTGGACTTAAAAGTTTTTATATATTAGACTTCAACATAATGTGCTGGAATTTCAGCTATGATAGTTTTGTCGAGATTTTATCTCCATGTAAAATAGTGGCTATTTGACTTTACGAACGTTAGCTATTTTCAATTATCAGTCCAAAACTGGCTAGACCATACTATTCTGGCAATTACTTATTATTAGAGCTGTTAATTAAGAATTTGGATCATGTTAAATAAATAACTACCAGAGCTGCTCAACCCCAAGGCAGCTAAAGTCAAGGCTTTAGGCCCCCAAAAGTATAAGGTGCCAAATATTACTCATATTAAATATATAATAAGTACATTTTGAATAATTACTCCCATAATTTTGTAATGGTAAGAAAATCTTTTGAACAATTATTTGCTATGTCAATAATCATTATGGCATAGTTTCAAACATAATGCTATTTTTAGGGAGAATTTGATTGAGCTATAACAAATGAAGAGCATGCACTTAAATGAGTTCCACCTTTGTTCCTCTTATTATCTTCAACTTGGATTAGTTTTCACCTTACAGCTTATGTACATACTTTGAGCTAATTATCTCCATATTGATTTTGGACTTACCTTTGTCACAAGATACTAAAGAAAACTATACAGGTAGAAGATACCATTCTAGTTGATATACTCAATGATGGAAAAAGATTTGATTTTTCTTTCACTTGCCTATATAATATTGCTCATAGAAAAATAAAAATATTTTTCCAACAGAAAGATATTTTTCGAAAGTGAAATTAATTAATGTTTACCTAAGATCAACAATATCTCGAATAATTAAATAAATTGGCTTTATTTTCAATTAAGAAGAAAATATTAAAAGAAGTTGATTGTAAATTACTTATATGCCTCCAAAGGCCTCTTAATAACGATTCAACCTCAGGCCCCGTGCTCTATCGAGCTGCTTGCTACTGATAGCTACTAACATTGCCCAAAATCTTCAATTTATATATTGATAATGTGTTCTTTTTAAAAATAAACAGATATAATTTCGTCTGTAGCAACACGAGATAACTGTTCATAGCAAGTTTGATATGACTGGTCCTCAATTAACTAATAATCTTGATAGATTGCAAATTACTTAGCGAAAAATCAGAAATAGCTTGGTTTATAATGACTAATGGAAAATTAGTCATAATATCAAAAGTAAATTGAAATTTAGTCATTTTATATAAAAATAAAATCTGAATAAAGTAAAAAATTCTAGCATAATATGTTGGGTTTGAATTTTTTATATATGAGACTCCAATATAATGTGTTGGAATTTCATAATATGTTGGAGTTCCAATATAATATACTGGAAGTTTACATGTTGGAGCTCCATAATCCAGCATATTATCCTGAAATTTTTCGCATTTCAACTAGGATATTTTTGTCTATATTTTCTCTTCGCATAAAATAATAATTATTTTTTAATAATTTTGCAATCGCTGACTATTTTTCAATTGCCAGTCTAAAAACTGGCCAAGCTGTGGTGTTTCGACAACTACTTATTATTAGAACTGCTAATTAAGAATCTGGATCATGTTAAATTAATAACTACTAACATTGCCTAAAATCTTCGAACGTTCATAATTTCTTTAATGACATTGATATTCATTAAAATCTATATATTAACTTCTTTCACATTCTTTCAGACAAAACTTTACTCGGAAAATCGAAGAGCAACTAAAACTAAAACTATCAAAAGCACATGTATAACATTAATGAGTATTGTACAATATTGTAAGCGTGGTGTTATAATCGTCATAAAAATCGTGATTATATTTTTATGAAGTGCCTCTCTTAAGGTTTCAGTTGTGGTCAAACATATCTGACCAGACAAATGAGCAAGTTGAGCTACATCAATCAAAGGGTCAAAACTTACTTACCAAAGTTTGTTTTAGAAAATATTTTGATTGGAAAATTATCCATTTTTCTCTTAGACAAAAAGAAGATATTGAAGCTTAGGTTAAGATTGATACCAACAATAATCCAAACACTAAAATTGGTATTAATAATTAATAAAATTGAGAAAAAGGGCCTTTTTTATCTTACGATTCATCAAAATCCAGAAAACAATCAAAAAAATTCGAAAAAAGACTTTTTTGATTGGATGGGAAAGAATGAAAAAATATTAAATCGTCTCATATTGAATCTGGAATTTTGGTTCTTCCCAAAATTTGTACCACTTTATAATGTATATAAAATAAAACCTACAAAAGGGTGGGTCATTGCGGGTCAAATAACATTCATAACTTAGCCTAATAGCTCAAGCTCCCCTCTTTTTTATCTTGCATTTTCAAAAGAAAAAAGAAAAATTGATGTATTTTTCTTAAAATATTTGCGTAAGTACTTTTAAATTGATATAATACCAATCTCCAAATTAGATTTTATATTTTAGTTTGAGTTGCATTTTAACCCGTTGAGTCACACTATTTGACCCATTTTAACCAACAGTTTAATGGTCATTCAGATAACTAAAATATATGTTTTATTAATCAAATTGATTAGGAACTATGATTAGTTCTTCTTTCATCTTGTCTCAAATTCGAAAGTGTTGACCACCCACATTAAAATAATAAAGAACAATTAACTTATATAGTTCCCGTCCAACCGTTTAAATTTAAAAGTCGAGAGTTTACTCTATATATATATCAGCTAAAAAAGTATATCTTTTATATATATCATCTAGAAAAGTAAAAGATGAGCCAACTATTCATCTTGCATGTCTCAAATTTCAAAGTACAGACCAAGCACATTAAATAAAAGGAATGAGATAAATGAGTGAGGGGGGAAACATATCACAATAATAAACATAATTTTTAATATTTTATTCAGTAAAATATCATATTGCGATTCTAAATTACAAGACAATGATATAAATAAAGCTTATATGGTTTGACGTTCCGTAGTGATACTTGCTTTCAAGAAACCACAACGAGGCCAATTTTTCATATTAGCTCAGTGTGCCCCCATTTTTCCGAGTGCCCCACCCGAGTCACTAAAATCCATCCGAGTTTACCGGCCAGTTGCATGTGAAAGTATGCTTTGGTCCATGCTTTATACGTCTCCACTAATTATTAAACACATCAAAAGTATTCTCTTTTGGAGTCCACCAAAAATGACAAAAGAAAAGAGTAGTACCCAAAAAATCCTCATCAAATCGAAAATCAAACGTTTGGTTATAAGTAAGGTCAAGATATCCAAGATCGTCGTTTTTGGATTGGCAATGAATTCTTAAGGGGACAGAGCTATCTTGTATATTATTTGTAATTGAAACCAAATATTGTTGTGCTTCAATGAGATGAAAAGATAAGAGGAAGAGAATGAAAATAACATTGGTAAATTTTTGGGAAAACATTGTTACTATGTGTAGGAAAGAAGTAATTGGATTAATATTTATATGCATACCTGATATTATTGCAGTATAATTTTAGACATTATGTAAACCAATCACCAATATAATATTATAGCTTGAGTTATTATGATAATTCAATATCGGATTTCAATAGTTGACCACTAATCAATACACAAGAATGTTGTTTAGTCTTTTATACCCTTTTGAATTTTACTAATATGGATTATTTAGGAAAATGGGAAAGAATTCTAACTTTTTTTCTAAAACTTAAGCAAATAAAACTTTAGAATCAAAGAGCAATCAAAATTATCGAAAGATTACATCATGTGTAGCATTAATGAGTGAGTATTGTACAATATTTTATGTGTGGTATTATAATCACCATAAAGATCTTGATTATGTTTTGATAGAGTTTCCCTTTTGAGGTTTAGTGTGCGATCATACATATCTCATCACGCGGACAAATGAGTGAGTTAAGTCAAATTTGAGCACATCAATAAATGGGTCATAACTTACTTACCACAAAATTTGTTTGAGTCAAAATTGAGTTGGTCATTGTGGTTCAAACTACAGTCGTAACTTAGCCTAATAACTCAACCACCTATCTTATTTATTTTGCTTTTTAAAAAGAAAAAAAATGAAAGTTGATGGATTTTTCTTAAATTATTTGCTTAAGTGTTTCAAAATTTGCATAATACCAATCTCCAATAAGATTTTATAAAAATTTTAGCCGCACTTTAACTCGTTGAGTCACATCTTTAATTTGACCCATTTTGTCCAACGGGTTTAATAAAGAAGAATAACCTCCATAGCCGCCCCTCCAATCGCTTTAATTAAGAAAATATATATAGATAAACAATAAGTCAATTGTTTATCTTGTCTCAAATTCGAAGTACACATAAACCAAACACATTAAATAATATGGATGAGAAAGAAGGAGTAAGGTATCACAATAACATAACATAGTTTTTAAATATTTATTCAATAAAATATCATATTCAGATTACCAGAAGATCATATAGATAAGCTTATGGTTTGACCTCCCTTAGTGGTCCTCGCTTTTGAGAAAGTAGAGCGATGCCAATTTTTTGTCAGTGTGCCCCCGTTTTTTCGAGTGCTCCGCTCGATTTACTGCGCGTTGACCAATCATGTATTTTGGCCCCATTCAAATAAAATCCCTCCGAGTTTACCACCCAGATGCATGTGAAAGTACGCTTTGGTCCATGTTTTATACAACTCCACCAATTATTAAACACATCAAAAGTATTCTCTTTTGGAGTCCACCAAAAATGACAAAAAAAAAGAGTAGTACCCCAAAAATTCTCATTAAATTCAAAATCAAACGTTTGGCTATAAGTAAGGTCATGATATCCAAGATCGTCGTCTTTGGATTGACAATGAATTCTTAAAGGGACAGAGCTATTTTGTATATCATTTTGAATTGAAACCAAATATCGTTTTGCTTCAATGAGATGAAAAGATAAGAGAAGGAGAATGAAAATAGTATTGGCAATTTTTTGGGAATACATTTTTACTATGTGTTTGGAAGAAGTAATTGGATCAATATTTATATGCATACATGATATTATTGCAGTATAAAATATAAATAACTACAATTTTAGAAATTATGTAAATCAATTACCAATATACTATAGCTTTAGTGATTATGATAAATCAAGATCAGATTTCAATGGTTGACCATTAATCAATATACAAGAATATTGTTTAGTCTTTTATATCCTTTTGAATTATTAATATGGATTGTTTATTAAAAATGGGAAAGAATTCTAGCTTTATTCCTAAACTTTGCGAGATTAGTTAATTTGTTAATTTTACTAAAGTAATAAATGGGTAGGGCTTCTTGGGCCGGGACGTAAACAAAGGGCACGTACACAAATAGCCCATTTTGAGGCCCCTATTTAAGTCATGGCCTAAGTTCATAAATTTTTGTAAGTCTAGCCACTTCTGACTCAACTTTAAACATACGCAATTGAAGTTGTAAATTTTGCGACAGGAGATATAAATTTTTCTTGAAGTTTGGCATGCTCAGATATTCACGGTTGAAGTTTGGCTTGCCAAAGTCAAAATTTTAAATGAATGAAGATAGTATCTCTATTTTTCTGAATACACGTGCGTGCAGACTTATTTATGATGAATAAATTTTTCATTAAATAGTATAGTCTAGTCAATTTAGTTGCAACAAAGTAAAAATTGAATTGCAATGAGTGAAATCAGCACAGAAAGAGATCACAATAACATAGTTATATTAATTCAATAGAATATCATATTCTTATTCTAAATTACAAGAAGATAATTAATATAGGTAATATTATGACGACCAGTCATGTATTTTAATCCCATTTAAATAAAATCCATCTAAGTTCACCAACCAAATGCATGTATGAGTATGAAATGGACCATGTTTTATACATCTATTTGCATTATTAAACACATTAAAAGAGTTCTCTTTTGGAGGCCACCAAAAATGACAAAAGAAAAGAGTAAGTATGAAAGAAATTTTCTTCAAATTCAAAGTCGAAATGTTGGTCATAAGTAAGGTTATTGTATTGGGAAAAATTAAGTTCATATATAGAATTGATTGTAAGGTGATACGTCATGACACGTGAACTGGTCAAAGGATGACAATTGGCAAAGAATAATTAAAGAGACACGAGCTTCAATAGGCACGGGCAGAGGTTCAAGAAAAAACAGAAAGGATAGATGCTCGAACTTCTTAACGTTCGAGGGTCGTATTAAGAGAATGAATCTGATAGCGAAAATGGGTATAGATACGTATTGTCAATAATTAATAGGCATTAAATACAAAAAATATTAGGGAATATGTATTGAATCAAAAATAATTACCAATTATAATGTTACATTAAATGCCATTAATTATCCATAATGATTCTATTATGATAGAAACAAAACGTATTACCTAGAGATAGCTATAAAAGGAGAAGACTGATCATTTATAAGGACACAAAATTGTCACGACCCGAATTTTCCACACTCGGGAGTCGTGGTAGCGCCTACTAATGTGAGCTAGGTGATAATAGGTGAATTTGACTATAATCACGCCCTAAATAATCACATTTTTATGTTGTTTTGATGATATATA
>MU708851.1:23211-43904 GCA_026770625.1 Nicotiana glauca | reverse complement strand
TACTTTGTATGCATTACTTTCTGGTTTCTGAGGAAAGTCCGTATTGGGTGTTGCTCGGCGAATAGCGCATCGGTTGTGTCCTTTCAGGATGGATTGCGGGGTTTCAGACCTCAATCTGTGCGTGGCTGTCCGTGTTAAGCATGGTAACTTGAGGTGCTTCATGGGTAATAGTGTTTGGAGAGGATCGCGCGTTGTGGCAAGGCCATGTGAAGTTGTCACCTTTCGAGGAGAATTCAGGTACTCTATTTCTATGATGTGAGATAGAGTCTCAGCTTTGTGTTGTAATGGTACAGTTGAGCTTGGGGTACAACTCTTTCATTTGAGTTATTTATCATGATTTGAGTATGTTCAGACCGCCCGTCACTGGTGCGTGGATTATGCAAGTTGTAGCTTAGTCCTGTGATGAGGTGCCATATCACAAGAGTGGTGCATTGAATTCGAGATAATCGTTGGAGTCATTAATGAACGCGAACAGATGTGATGTTGGCTGATTAGATAGTTATATCGAAGTTTGGCTCGGAAATCTGTTGTGGTATTATTCAAGAAGAAAATAGCTTAATGAATGGGTGACCTGAGGAATGGATACTGGTTATCGCGTGATTTATTTATCGTTGGCAGTATATGAAAGTGTTGGAATAATACTTTGTCTAACAAGAGATTTTCTGTCAATATTTGGTTGTCGTGGGCAGCTGTTGTGAATGGAAGTTATCGCTGCATATGTTTGAGTTATGTGGTATATCATATGATTGCAGCCGAAGTTGCAGGTATGGATTATTACAGCTGGTTCGAGTTTATTCTGAGTAAAAAGAAAAAAAAATGTGAGGTGCTGATCTTGTGTAAGATTTCAGAAGGTGAAATGTAGTTCTATGGTTTATGGACTGGTTGGATTGTGAAATTTCAGCTAAGTTGTGTTGTCGGACCTATAAGAGATTGGGTGACGTGGGATCACCCGGGGTATATGCTTGGTAAGGTCGTTCAGCTGTTGGTGAACTTCTAGAACAACTCTGGGTCCGCTCGAGGACGAGCGTTCGTTTAAGTTGGGAAGGATGTGACGACCCGACCCGTCGTCACGTGAGTTACCACCCCGTTTCCCCCTTATTGTGTTGCTTTATGTTTCATTATCGGTATTGGGTGCGTTAGAATTTAATTGGAGTAATTTTATTAAGAAATGAGACACTCAGTCTCTTTTAAGAAGACTTAAATTGGAAAAGTCAACCGGATGTTGACTTCTAAGTTAGAGGGCTCGGAATTGAATTTCGATGATTCGGTTAGCTCCGGGTGATGATTTAAGACTTAGGAGCGCAATCGAAAGTAATTTTGGAGGTCCGGTGAAGAAGTTAGCCTATTTTGGTGAAGTTAGTATTTTGGCGATTTCCGGTTGATAGATGATATTTTGATCTGGAAGTCGGAATAGAATTCCGAAAGTTGCAGTAGCTTCGTTAGGTGATTTTGGATATGTCCGCAAATTTTCAAGTCATTCGGACATCGTTTGGACAGGTTTTTGATTGAATGTTGGTTTTGGAAGTTTTAAGGAAAATTAGTCTTGAATCCATGGTAATTTGGTGATTTTTGTGTTAAAGGACATGTTTTTATGATTGGAACAACTTCGTATGGTGTTTTAGAGTGGGTTGGTGTTTTTGGTTGGGGTCCCGGGGGCCCCGGGATGGTTTCGGATGGTTAATCGGGATGTTGGATGTGTTGTAGCAGGTCTGTTGGGAAGCTTCTGTTGTTTCCGCATCTGCGGTGGGTGAGCCGCATAAGCGGTCCCGCAGATTCGGTTCTGCGATCGCAAAAGCGGCCCTAGGTGGCCTGGGGTATTTTCGCAAAAGCGGACCTTGTTTCCGCGGGAGCGGTCTCCGCAGAAGTGGATGGTGACCGCAGAAGCGGTCTGGAGTATTATGGCTGGGACCGCAGAAGCGGTATATTGTCGATTAAGATTTTAGCTTTATTGTCGATAATGATATTCAATTAACTGATTTTGAGCTTCATGCTCGGGTTGAGAGTGTAAATGGTCAGGCTTGCCTAGCAGATGTGTTGGGCGCCATCACGACCGGGGTTTGGGGTCGTGACAGTTTGAGCTGAGCATTTTTGTTTTACTGATGCTCGAGGGGCTTATGATCATTTTCGGACTGATTGAGGCCGAGGGCCATGTGTGAGGATATGATAAGTGATGTGAGGAGGCTTTCAGGCCTCGAGTGTTATGTGAGGAGGCTTTCAAACCTCGACTGATATGTGAGGAGGCTTTCAGGCCTCGAGCGAAGTGTGAGGAGGCTTTCAGGCCTAGAGTGTATTGTGAGCAGGCTTTCAGGCCTCATATTGATATGTTCAGGCTTTTAGGCCTTATGATTATAGCGTAGGAGCCCCTTCAGAGTCTGCACACCCACAGTGAGCGTGGGTACCCATGTGATTTTAGAGTGAGCCCGAGGGGCTAATGTTATACTGTGTGATTGATACTGAGCCCGTGAGGCTGATACTGTACTGAGAGTTTGATATTACGTCCGAGGGGCAGGCTTCTGAGCATTTCTTACTGGTTGAGAATATTTGTCTTTAACTATTTTGAAGCAGAATTCTTGCTGTATTTTTCTGGTTTTACTGTTTAACTGATTTTACTGCTTGAGATAACATTATTTGTGCCTTCATAGGATTTTATGTTCTCAGTCGTTATTTATTTTTATTACTCACTGGGTCGGAGTAGTCACATTACTTCCTTCACCATGTGTGCAGATACAGGCATAGCAGAGTTTGTTCCTGAGCGCTGATTTCCTTCCAGACCAGGCGAACCAGGAGTGACGAGGTAGCTGTCGACGTCCACAGCCCCGTTTTCTCCCTTATCTTCTGTATTTTCATTATCTTCGGACTTTGTTCCTTGCTCTAGACTTGTAGTATTTTAGTAAACTCTGTAGTAGCTCGTGACTTGTGACACCCCAATTTGGGCTGATTTGGGATGGTATCCATGTTTTATCACATTTATTCCGCACTTATGATTACATTATCTATGATTTAGACTTATTCATGCTAAGTAATTGTTAAATAAGGTGTTATTATTCCGTTGACTGGCCTTGTCTTCACGAGAGATGCCATCACGACCGGTTTGGGAATTAGGTCGTGACAAGTTAGTATCAGAGCCTAAGTTACTAGGTCTGGCGAGTCATGGGCTAGTTTAGTAGAGTCTCACAGATCAGTACGGAGACGTCCGTACTTATCCTCAGGAGGCTGTAGAACCTTTTAGGAAAACTTCAAATTCATGAAAATTCTATAGTGCGAACTTCTTGATCCGAGTACTAAACTTCTTTGTTCTATTGTCTCACAAATGGTGAGGACACGAGCTACCGGACGTGACAGACGACCACCAGTATCACCTACTGAGGCTACCAGAGGCCGTGAACGCGGTCGTGGTCGTGGTCGTGGTAGAGGCAGAGCAGCAAGGCCAGTAGCTGTGGACCCCCGAGTTGCCCCAACTTAGGTCCAAGCACCAGCAGCACCAGTTCAGGCACCAGCTATGCCCATTGTGATTCCGGGCATCCAAGAGACATTGGCCCAGATATTGACAGTCTGTACAACCCTGGCTCAGGTAGTTTCAGACACCACAACAACATCAGCTACTTCACATGCTGGGGGAGGCAGTCAGACCCCCGCTACTCGCACACCTGAGCAGGTAGTGCGGGGTTTGCAGACACCAGGAGCAGCTGCACCTCTGCCAGTTGCACCAGTTCAGGACTTTGTAGTTTCAGTAGTCTCCAGCCTCCAGTTTTCAGTGGTGCTCAGGGCGAGGATGCCCAGGGTTTTCTTGACAAGGGTCATCGTATGCTTTGGACGGTAGGGATTTTGGAGTCCAGTGGAGTAGCATTCACTGCATTTTAGTCCACTGGGGCCGCCTTTACATGGTGGGAGGCATATGAGTGGCGTAGGTCGGCAGGTGCTTCGCTGTTGTCATGGCAGGAGATCTCCATTATCTTTCTCGAGAAGTGGGTACCACAATCTCAGAGAGAGGAGCTGCATAGGCAGTTCGAGTTGCTTTGACAGGGAGACACGACTGTGACCCAGTATGAGGTGAGATTTTCTGAGTTGGCTCGTCATCCTCTTGGATAGTTCCGACCGATAGAGAGAGGATCAAGAGGTTTGTATATGGACTTAACCATCACCTTCGTGTTATGATGACTCGAGAGAGAGTTCTGGGTATTTCTTTTGAGGATGCAGTTGATATTGCTCGTGATATTGAGACGGCTCACCGTCAGGACAGAGAGGAGATGGAGGCCAAGAGGCCTCAAGGTTCTGGTAGCTTCAGTGGTGCTTCATCTAGGGGACAGTTCCAGTAGGGCAGAGGTCGTTCTTTCAGGCCTCCTCAATCGGCCCGCTTTGAGTATCGTGGGTTATCTTTCGATCGGGGTCATCAGGGTTATCAGCAGAGTCAACCATCTCTTAGCACTCTTCCGGCATAGGGTTCATCGCGAGCTCCATATGTTCAGGGTTCTTCCAGGCCGAGTGCATAAGCTAGTCTCTCTAGCATGTGGGGTTCCCTTCAGTCCCATTCTCCATTGACCGAGAGTTGTTATGAGTGTGGAGAGTTTGGGCATATGTGGAGGCAGTGTCCTCGTCGAGCTGCTAGTTCATCTCAGCAGTGGTGTTAGCCCTCGTCTTCTGGTCCAATTTCTTCAGCACCTGCCCTACCAGCTAGGGGTAAGGGTCAGGTAGCCAGAGGTCGCCCCAAGGGCACATGTCGATCGGGTGGTGGTCAGGCTCGCTTCTATGCTATTCCGGGCAGGTCAGATGCTATTGCTTTGGATACAGTTATCACAGGTATTGCCATAGGGATGCCTCAGTCTTATTTGATCATGGTTTCACCTATTCTTATGTATCCTCATATTTTGCTCATCATTTGGGTATGAACCCGGGGGTGTCTTGCTTTACCTGTTCATGTATCTACCCCGGTGGGTGATACTATTATGGTAGACCATGTATATCGGTCGTGTTTAGTGACTATTGGGGGTCTGGAGATCCGAGTTGATCTATTTCTATTGAGCATGGTAGACTTTGATGTTATTCTGGGCATGGACTGGTTGTCTCCGTGTCATGCTAAGACAGTCGCTCTTGCTATACCGAGTATTTCGAGAATCGAGTGGCGTGGTATGTCTAACTATGTTCCCAATAGGGTGATTTCTTTCCTAAAGGCCCAGTGGATGGTTGGAAACGGTTGTTTATCATATTTGGCTTTCGTGAGGGATGTTGGAGCTGAGACTCCTAGTCTTGATTCTGTTCCTGTTGTGAGGGAGTTCTCTGATGTGTTTCCTACAGACCTGCCGGGCATGCCGCCGAATAGGGATATTGAGTTTGGTATTGACCTGGTGCTGGGCACTCAGCCCATTTCCATTCCTCCCTATCTTATGACACCAGCAGAGTTGAAAGAGTTGAAGGATCAACTTCAGGAGCTCCTAGATAAGGGGTTCATACCGCCGAGTGTGTCACCCTGGGGTGCACCGGTTCTATTTGTTAAAAAGAAAGATGGCACAATGAGAATGTGCATTAACTACAGGCAATTGAACAAAGTAACAGTGAAAAACAAGTATCATGTACCTCGTATTGATGATTTATATGACCAGCTTCAAGGGGCAAGGGTGTTCTCCAAGATTGATCTACGTTCAGTCTATTACGAGCTGAAGATCAAGGATTCAGATATTATGAAGACGGCTTTTAGAACTAGATATGGGCACTATGAGTTTCTGGTTATGTCCTTTGGGCTGACTAATGCCCCAGCCGCATTCATGCACTTGATGAATAATGTATTCCAGCCATATCTGGATTCGTTCATGATTGTTTTCATTGATGATATATTTGTGTACTCGCATATCCCGGAGGAGCACGCTCAGCATTTGCAAGTGATATTATAGAGATTGAGGGAGGAGAAGCTTTATGCAAAGTTCTCCAAGTGTGAGTTTTGGCTTGGGTCAGTAGCTTTCTTGGGACATGTGCTGTGCAGCGAGGGAATTCAGGTCGACCCAAAGAAGATAGAGGTAGTGCAGTGTTGGCCTAGACCGACCTCAGCCACAGAGATTCGTAGTTTCCTTGGGTTGGCAAGGTATTATTGCCGGTTCGTTCAGGGATTTTCCTCTATCGCATCCCCCTGACCAAGTTGACTCAGAAGGGTGCTCCATTTGTGTGGTCGGATGAGTGCGAGGAGAGCTTCCAGAAGCTCAAGATAGCTTTGACCACGGCTCCAGTGTTGGTATTGCCATCAGTTTCAGATTCTTACACCGTATATTGTGATGCTTTGAGAGTTGGGATCAGATTTGTTTTCATGTAGGAGGGTAGAGTTATTGCATGTGCTTCTCGGTAGTTGAAGCCCCACGAGAAAAACTACCCTGTACATGATTTGGAGTTGGCTGCTATAGTTCATGCTTTGAAGATTTGGAGGCACTATTTGTATGGAGTATCCTGTGAGGTATTCACTGATCATCGCTGTCTTCAGCATCTATTAAAGCAAAAGGATCTTAATTTGAGGTAGCGGAGGTGGCTAGAGTTACTCAAGGACTATGATATTACCATTTTGTATCACTCGGGGAAGGCCAATGTAGTGGCCGATGCTTTGAGCCGGAAGGCGGTTAGTATGGGTAGCTTGACGTACGTTCCAGTTGGGGAGAGGCCCTTTGCAGTTGATATCCAGGCCTTGGCCAATCGGATAGTGAGGTTAGATACTTCGAAGCCTAGTTGGGTGTTGGCTTGTGTAGTTTCTCGGTCTTCCTTGTATGACCGCATCAGAGAGCGCCAGTATGATGATCCGCATTTGCTTTTCCTTAAGGATAGGGTTCAGCATGTTGATGCTAGGGATGTGACTATTGATGGTGATGGTGTGTTGAGGATGTAGTGCTAGATTTGTGTGCCCAATGTGGATGGGCTTCGGGAGTTGATATTGGAGGAGGCCCATAGCTCGCAGTATTCCATTCATCCGGGTGCCGCAAATATGTATCAGGACTTGAGGGAGCACTATTGGTGGAGGAGAATGAAGAAGGATATTGTAGGGTTTGTGGCTCGGTGTCTAAACTGTCAGCATGTAAAGGACGAGCATTAGAGGCCGAGCGGTGTTCTTCAGCGGATGGTTATTCCTGAGTGGAAGTGGGAGAGGATTACTATAGATTTTGTGAGTGGTCTCCCTCGGACTTTGAGGAAGTTTGATTCGGTTTGGGTGATTGTAGATCGGCTGACCAAGTCCACGCACTTCATTCCAGTATATACTACCTATTCTTCGGAGCGGCTGGCAGGGATCTTTATCCGGGAGATCATCCGATTGCATATGGTTCTAGTGTCTATTATCTCAGATAGGGGCACTCAGTTCACTTCTCAGTTCTGGAGGACGTTTCAGCGAGAGTTGGGTACGCAGGTAGAGTTGAGCACAACATTTCATCCTCAGACAGACAGACAGTCCGAGCATACTATTCAGATACTGGAGGACATGTTGCGTGCCTGTGTTATTGATTTTAGGGGTTCTTGGGATGAGTGTTTGCCGCTTGCAAAGTTTGCCTACAACAACGGTTATCAATCGAGCATTCATATGGCTCCGTATGAGGCATTGTATGGGAGGCGGTGTAGATCTCCTATTGGATGGTTCGAGCCTGGCGAGGCTAGGTTATTGGGGACAGAGATGGTTCCGGATGCCTTAGAGAAGGTGAAGCTGATTTAGGAGAGGCTTCATACAACACAGTCGCGTCAGAAGAGTTATGCAGACTGGAAGGTTCGGGATGTGTCATATATGGTGGGTGAGAAGGTCTTGCTGAAGGTTTCACCCATGAGGGGCGTCAAGCGGTTTGGGAAGAAAGGGAAGCTAAGCTTGCATTTTATTGGGCCTTTTGAGGTACTGAGAAGGATTGGGGAGGTGGCTTATGAGCTTGCCTTGCCGCCCATCTTGTCGGGCGTGCATCTGGTGTTTCATGTATCTATGCTCCGAAAGCATATTTGGGACTCGTCTCATGTTTTGGACTTCAGTACTGTTCAGCTGGATGATGATTTGACCTATGATATAGAGCCAGTGGCTATTTTGGGTCGTCGGGTTTGAAAGTTGAGATCAAAGGATATAGCTTTAGTGAAAGTGCGGTGGAGGGGTCGGCCCGTAGAGGAGGCTACTTGGGAGACCGAGAAGGAGATGCGGAGCAAATATCCTCACTTGTTTGAGGCTCCAGATATATTTCTTGACCCGCTCGAGGACAAGCATTTATTTTAGTTGGGGAGGATGAGACGACCCGGCCCGTCGTTACGTGAGTTACCGCCCCGTTTCCCTCATCTTATGTTTCTCTCTGCTTCATTATCGGTATTTGAGGTGATCGAGTCGAATCGGATTGGTTTTAGATGGAAATGATACACTTAGTCTCTTTACGGAAGACTTATTTTGGAAAAGTCAACCGGTGTTGACTATTGATTTACAGGGCAAGGATGTGATTTTCGGTGATTCGGTTAGCTTCGGGGGATGATTTGTGACTTAGGAGCGTGATCGGAATTGATTTTGGAGGTTCGGTGTAGAATTAGGCTTGAATTGGAGAAAGTGTTTTGGCGATTTTCGGTTGATAGGTGAGATTTTGATCCGAGGGTCGGAATGGAATTCCGAGAGTTGCAGTAGTTTCGTTAGGTGATTTGGAGTGTGTGTGCAAAATTTCAGATGATTCGGAAGTGTTTTGGTTGGGTTTTTGATCAAATGCGTATTTTGAAAGTTTAAGAGGAATTTACGCTTGAATCCGATGAGAAATGATGATTTTAGTGTTGTTGGATGTGTTTTTATGATTGAAACAAGTTCGTATGATATTTTAGGGGGTGTTGGTGCTTTTGGTTGAGGTCCCAGGGGCCTTGGGGTGATTTCGGATGGTCAATCGGACCATTTTTGGACTTAAAAGATTGCAGGTTTTTAGCTATTTGTGTTGCAGAGGATTTGTTCTTCGCGTTCGCATTGGCGAATCGCGAACGCATATAAGGAATTTGAGGGCCAGGATTTTTGGTCTTCGTGTTCGCATCTGAGGCCTCTCAATCGCGTAAGGTGAGTTGGTCATGCACCGTGTTCGTGTGAGGGAGCATGCATTCGCGTATGAAGAAGTTGGATTCTAGGGCTTTTGCCCTTCGCGTTCGCGAGGTAATGTCCGCATTTGCATAAGCTGAAGGTCCCAGACCTTCACGTTTGCATGGCTGTAACTGGTTCGCAAAGGGTATTTTTGGCAGAGGTGAAATTTGGTCATCGTGAACATGAGAGGTCCCTCGTGTTCGCATAGAGTAAAATATCTGGGCAGAAGTGTTTTATTATATTATTTACTCCACGAGCTAAGTCTAATTTCCACCATTTTTGAGCAACCTCGAGAGCTTTTGGATGGGGATTGAAGGATATTTCGACTGGGATTGATTGGAGGTAAGTCCTATGGCCTAAAATCGTGAATTAATGGTAGAATCCACCTTAAAATTCATAAAAAAAAAGGATAAAAAAGGGAAGCACTATGGCTTTACTTTTGAAATGAAAATTTGGGATTTAAGGGAGCATTTGAGCTCGGATTTTGGTAAATTTGATATGTATAGACCTGTGGCGAGATGAGGAATCTGGTGATGTGAATTTTTTGATATTTCAAGAAGTGGGCTCGGGGCTCAGGTTTTGCCAACTTTGTGATTTTCGATATTTTTCGAGTCTTTTCTATTGGGTTGTATTCCCTTAGCCTATTATAACGTATTCCTTGTGATTTTGATCAGATTCGACGCACGAGGAGGTCGATTTGAGAGGAAAAGGCATATCGAGCTAGAGTTTTGGCCGGCCGGCTAGAGGTGAGGAATGATTTTATATGATGTCTTGAGGATTTGCACAACTTGGTGTTGTGTTGAAATGAGACACGCATTCAATGACGAGCACGGGGTGATTTACTATTAGGGATTGTGATTTGGTCCAGTCCAGATGATATTTTAACGCGTATTTAGCTATGACTTGTTGTTTGTCACTATGACTTGGGCTTATTGCCATATTTGTGCTTATTGCCGACTGTTTGAACTCCTTATGAGCTATCATCACTGTTTTCCTCACTATCCAAAATTTTATTTGAACTCAGTCCATTTGAATTACACTGTTTCATGAACTCATCAATATTTTTACTCAAACTTGGAGTTTTAACTGATATTTGAACTATTGTTTGAGCTGAGCATTTTTGTTTTACTGATGCCCGAGGGGCTTATGATCATTTTCGGACTGATTGAGGCCGAGGGCCATATGTGAGGATATGATAAGTGATGTGAGGAGGCTTTCAGGCCTTGAGTGATATGTGAGGAGACTTTCATGCCTCGAGTGATATATGAGGAGGCTTTCAGACCTCGAGCAATGTGTGAGGAGGCTTTCAGGCCTCGAGTGTATTGTGAGTAGGCTTTCCGGCCTCATATTGATATGTTCAGGCTTTCAGGCCTTATGATGATAGCGCTTGGCCTGTAGGATCCCCTCCGGAGTTTGCACACCCACAGTGAGCACAGGTACCCATGTGATTTGAGAGTGAGTGCGAGGGGCTGATGTTGTACTGTGTGATTGATACTGAGCCCGCGGGGCTGATACTGTACTGAGAGTTTGATATTACGCCGGAGGGGCAGGTTTCTGAGCATTTCTTACTGGTTGAGAATATTTGTCTTCAGCCAATTATAAAGAGAAGTCTTGCTGTATTTTTCTTGTTTTACTGTTTAACTGATTTTATTGCTTGGGATAACATTATTTGTGCCTTCATGGGATTTTATGTTCTCAGTCGTTATTTATTTTTATTACTCACTGGGTCGGAGTAGTCACATTACTCCCTTCACCATGTGTGCAGATACAGGCATAGCAGAGTTCGTTCCTGAGCTCTGATTTCCTTCCAAACCAGGCGAACTTGGAGTTACGAGGTAGCTGTCGAAGTCAATAGCCCCGTTTTCTCCCTTATCCTCTGTATTTTCATAATCTTCGGACTTTGTTCCAAGTTCCATACTTGTAGTATTTTAGTAAACTCTGTAGCAGCTCGTGACTTGTGACACCCCAATTTCGGGCTAATTCGGGATGGTATCCCTATTTTATCACGTTTATTCCGCACTTATGATTATATTATCTATGATTTAGAATTATTCATGCTAAGTAATTGTTAAATGAGGTGTTATTATTCCGTTGGCTGGCCTTGTCTTCACGAGAGGCTCCATCACGATCGGGTTGGGAATTGGGTCGTGACAAAAAGCTCTCAAGGTCGATCAAAAATTGTGGAAATGAACATAAGCTCGCGGAACAAAATGAGCTTTAAAACCCTTCTCTGAACAGTTATTTTCGCATCTGCGGTTACCTTACCGCATGTGCGACTACCGCATATGCGGTTTTCCACCCGCTTCTGCGGAACTCCCTATCTCGCCTAGGACTGCTTGTGCGGTCCAATACTGCTTTTGCAGACACCGCTTATGCAGTCAGACATCTGCTCCTACGGAACCTCCTACTCATACACGGACCGCTTCTGTGGTCAATTAAGCGCATCTGTGACAACCGCACCTGCGGAATCCTTTTGCTTCTACGGAAATTATCCAATTGACCAACACTTGCATCTGCGCTCCAATCCTGTGCCACTGCGAAACCGCATCTGCGGCCCCTTTCCCGCAAATGTGGAAATATCAAGTATCAGCAAACACCAGCAATGCACAAGTTCAAAAACCATCCCGATGGCCATCCGAAATCACCCCGAGGCCCCCGGGAACTCAACCAAAAGTGTCAACCCATCCTAAAACATCATTCAAACTTGCTCCAATCATCAAAACCCCACAAACAACACCAAAACTATCAAATTACATCGGATTCAAGCCTAAGTTCTTCTAAAACTTCCGAAATACGAATTTGATAAAAAAACCCAACCAAACGACGTCCGAATAACCTGAAATTTTGCACACACATAACAAATGACATAACGAAGCTACAACAACTCTTCGAATTCCATTCTGACCCTCGGATCAAAAAGTCACCTATCAACCAGAATTCGCCAAAAATACTAACCTCGCTAATTAAAGCCTAATTCTACACTGGACCTCCAAAATCACTTCCGATAAAACTCCTAAGTGACAAATCATCTCCCAAAGCTAACCGAATTATTGTATTTCACATCCGAGCCCTCTAACTCATAGGTCAACATCCAGTTGACTTTTTCTAATCTAAGCTTTACTTAATGAGACTAAGTGTCTCATTTCCTTCTAAAATCAATCCAACCAACTCGATCACATGAGATATGGATAATGAAGCATAAAAAAGCTAAAAATGGGGGAAACGAAGCGGTAACTCATGAGACGACGGGTCGGGTTGTCACATCCTCCCCAACTTAAACAAATGCTCATCCTCGAGCGTACCCAGAGTTGGTCTAGAAGCCAACCAATAGCTGAATAACCTTACCATGCATATACCCGGGGGTGATCCCCCGTCACCCTATCTCACATAGGTTCGATTACACATTGTCACTGCAATTTAACAATTCCAATCTAGCCCATAAACCTTTGAACCACATTTTCATTTCCAAAATCGTACACAAGTTCAGAACCTCTCATCTATATTCATAACAAGTCTGGACCAGCTATAATAATCCATACCTGTAACCTCAGGTGTAATTACCTGATATTCCACATAACTCAAACACATGTAGCGATAACTCCCATTCATAGCAACTGCACACAAGGCCTGAATACCGGTAGAAAACCTCTTCACAACTAAAGTTTCTTTCCAATACTTTTACATATACTGCAACTGATAACTAAAACACGCAGTAAACCATCACCATTTCTCAGATCAACCATTCATGAAACCACTTCTCCTTTGGAAAATACAACATCAAATTTCTGAGTCGAAGCTCGATATTATCCTTCCAACATACTGAAATTGAATCTGCTCGTACTCATCAAAGATCACAACGATCTCATCTAATCAACACACCACTCTGGTGACATTACACATTAGTATAGGACTAAGCCACAACTCACACAATACGCGCTCCAACAAGAAATAGTCCGAACATACTCAATTCATAAAAGTGATTCGAATGAAAGAGCTGTACCTCAAGCTCTCCAGTACCACCACAACATAAGACGGAGAACCCGTCTCCCATCATAGAGACAGAACACATGAATCTAACTCGCAATATCATACATCCGCATAACTTCGCCCCAATGCGTGACCTCATCCAGTACGAAGCGCTTAGGAAATAGGCCACCCCGTACATAGTCAAAAGTCTCATATGATGCCATAAAGTGCCGATAGGATACCGATTAAAATGCCGTACAAAAAGGAAGACGAACTCTGGAAGAAGCTGCCTAAGTCACGCACTAATATGTGCTCTCCTAAGAAAATAGGAAGCAAGGCATACCAAAAATTAGCATATAGAAAGCTATGCTCAATAACACACTGTTGCGGTGTGCAACCCGATCCAAATAACACACTTTTGGCGGCGTGCGACACGATCCACGAATAACACTCACCTAAAGATCAAGCTAAATTACTCATTAATATAAATTACCAAATTTCGGTCACAAGCACGCTAAGTGCATAATACTGTCCCTAAGGGGACATATAGCGCTATAAGCTACAAAAATTCAAGCTCAACTGAGGTGTGATATACAATCTGAATCTCGAGAGCCATTTTGCTCAAAAACATTATTTCCACGCAGATCCTCAACACGTAAGCATTTCTCAAGCCGTCTCACAACTCACACGGCGCAGTGTATCATTGCATAAAATTTCTGACAATGAAATAACACCCTGACTCCTCCTCCATAAGGAGCGCATCACCGAAATTAACCCGTTTGGCCTTACATAGAGCCTATATTCACATTTGGATCCATCCGCAGACCACAAGCCAATTCTGATCGCACTGCCTTAGGTTAATTACCTTTCAAAGGTCCCTAACAACTCATCTTCCGCCCGTAACACATAAGAACATCCATCATAGTCGAAGAAATTATCCGTAGTCCACAACTCAATAGACTGAGTGCCCTCCGAGCATATTTTCTCAATTCACCAATATTATCACAACCTTCATACTTGGTTTAGGTCTTCAATCAATCAAGTGACTAACTGCCATACTTACACAATCTTCCTGTGGGATACCCTCCTACAACCTACCATTACGAATAACTTGGTCGTACCTCCAAACCAACAGCCGCACTAACATTGAAAAGCGATCAAGAATCATTAACCAGAGTGAAAATCCTTTTCATAAAACACCGTTCTCAGGTGATGCTAAAGACAATACCGATTTACCATAAACGGCAAGAATTCTTCCCTGCTCATCCGAGCTCGTGACATCTTTATCCATACCGAGTTGTTGCCTCTATCTTCACTTCAAATTCCATTACACTCATTGCACCCAACATGCAAACATATGATAGAACACGCTCTTCATCCATTATTAGATTAACACTTCATCATATAAAACTTTCCACTTAACTCACTTCAGGAGAACCATAGTAACACATAGGTGAATTCTCATAATCGTAGAATATGTAAATATCTAAGTAGTGGTCCAACCCACCATGACCCTTTCGGGATCCACCTACACGTAACAGGCCCATAACAATGGAATATTCTTGAATAACTTCATTTAAGATGGACGACAGGCCTCACTTGTACTGCCACAAATTACGCGCTTAACCTGATCATGCTGAAGGAATTAATCTCTACCACCAATATGCCAACGGATATATGGCTAACCAATCCATCTTCTTTCGACTTACCCTGATTGCCCTAGGAATAATAGTAAACAATATTCAACATATAACACCATCCATCCGGACTCATCCCGAGTGGCTTTGAATTACAAGACCATGCTGTCTCACATCCCACGAACCATTTCGTACCTTTCAACCGCTACATCGCAAGTCAAAAAATCATAGAACATTCTACAAATTCCGAAGAATTACCTGCACCTTCCTGATAGTGCTACGTAGAAGCCCATAATTGATATAGAAAAAGTACACATTCTAACCTCTCCAATGGAGACTCAATTTCAAATCTCATATACAAATTCAAGATACCCAATTGTCACACGTAGAATCTCAAACACATTAATACTATTATCGAGAGTCATTTACTCTGTTTAACTGCATTTAGCCTCATCCAATGAACAGAACCTCTGGTGCCTCGTTAGCACTCTAACACCACAAGATATGACCTCGTCACAATACAAGAAAGAATCTTCCTACTCTATGCACCGAGCACTCTTTACTAACAGCAACTTAAGACATCATGTGATTCTCACATAGATACAAGGCACCGTATAACCTTTGAGAATAAAAATAAATTCTTTCACAGCCATCCTCGATCCCAATCTCCATAAGCCATAGCTGACTCACCAATGCGCCTCAAACTGGAACCAACATAGCACTTACCCGTGCAATAAACTTAATCAATAGCAAAATTCCCAACTTGGCTCGAAGCCATAGATCAAAACGCACTCAATAAATCATATGCATGTACTCTATTGTTGTCATAATATCATAGTGAGATTAACTCAACTCCCTTATAAGCTTGTGAAAACATAGATCAGTTAGAATTTAACTCTTCTACAAATATCACCTTCACCTTCGCAACAGATACACCCACTCCCTAAGCAACCAATTTAGATTTCAACACGTGTATTTCACTTGTGATTGACATCTTATAACAAACAACATAGGGGTCAAACCACTTCAAAACACTCCACAGGAGATAACCCACCTGTTTCGCCTCAATATAACATTTCCCTATACCTTCCACCATCATACATCTTACATAGTCACTTAGTCTTCCAGAGTATGAACTCATACCGTAACATGCAACTTACTTCACTCCCAACTAGGAGTCTTGAAAAGATTCTTCACATGCCCATAACTCGGGGCTACACATCCAATCACAATAGAGATCATACACATAATAGTTCAACTATCATCCAGCAGGCCTTCCTCATCACTTCCAAGTCACATAGATACATCTCGCAGTACAAATATACTTATCACATAGCTTATCCAGCCGTCACATCCACTAATAGGGACAATACCGAACATACAAGTTCAAAACATTTGTTCACACACTCAGCAGCTCGGTGCTCAAGCCATAGGCAAAGATCTGGCCTCAAGTCCTCCAAACTGGCCCAACATCAAACTCACAGAGATTATATCTCACCCCTTGATCGGGGAATCACAAGACATCAAGGCACATATAATTCTGAGCACTCAGACGCGCATGCGAACCCGTGGAAGTAATTTCAAGAGTTACATTTCAAGCTAAATCAAGGACGCACGATAAGAATTCCAAGAATATGAAGTTTTCCTAAAGGTTCTGTAGCCTCTCAAAAATAAATACAAACATCTTCGTACCGATCTGCGAGACTCTACTAAACCAGCTCATGACTCGTGAGACCTAGTAACCTAGGCTCTAATACCAACTTGTCACAACCCAAACCCCACACTGGCTGTGATGGTGTCTCTCATGAAGACGAGGCTAGCCAACTGACCCAACTTATCTTTTTAGAATTTTTAACATTAATAAGCAGATTTAATATATTTAAATAACTACAGTCTATCAAAAGACCTCTTTAATAAGTGCAGAATAAAACCCAAACACAGCACAAACCGAGGTGTCACAAGTCACGGGCATCTATTAGAGTATAACTATAATTACAAGACCTAAAATATACAAGGACGGAATAATGGACAACAGAAAGAGAAGCGCTGCTGCGAACGCAGGCAGTCACCTCTGTAACGACCCAACCTGTCGTTTTTAGCCCTAGCATGTAGTTTAGTGGTTTGAGGCCATGAGCAACTTCATTTTAGGAATTGTGATTTATATGCATGGTCGGAATTGAAATTCAGGAAGATCGGAGTTAAATTTAAATGAAAATTCTCATTTTAGAAGCCTTAAGTTGGAGAAAATGGCTAAGATTGGAATTTTGAGTAAACAACCTCACAATTAAAATTTGAAGGTTCTAACAGGTTCGTATGATGATTTCGGACTTGGGCGTATGCCCGGTTTGGGTTTTGGATTACCCCGGAGCGTTTTGGCGCCTATTGTGGAAGTTAGCATTTTGAAAGAAATTCCTTAAGTTTGGATTGAAGTGAATTTCTGTGTATCAATGCCTGTTTGGAATTTCAAGACTGGGAGTAGCTCCGTATGGTGATTCCGGAGTTAGGAGCGTGATCGAAAGTGAATTCGGAGGTCCGTAGGTCATTTTGGAGCCATTAGGCTGAAGATAGAAATTTGAAGGTTTTTGAGAAGTTTGACCGGAGGTTGACTTTTTGATATCAAGATTGGAATCCAATTCCAAAAGTTGGAGTAGGTCTGCAATCTCAAATATGACTTGTGTGCAAAATTTGAGGTCAATCGGACATGATTTGATAGGTTTAGACAGCGGAAATAGAAGTTGAAAAGTTCAAAGTTCATAAAGCTTAAATCGGGATGTAATTCATGGTTCTAGCGTTGTTTGATGTGATTTGAGGTCTCGAGAAAGTCCGTAATGTGGTTTGAGACTTTTTGATATGATTGGTTGGGGTCCTGGGGACCTCGGGTGGATTTCGGGTGGCTAACGGATCAAATTCGGAGTTTGAAAAAGTGCTGAAGCTGCTGCTTCTGGTATTTCTGCTTCTGCAAAAAAGGGGACCGCAGAAGCGGTATCGCAAGTGCGAAGGGGAGACCGTAGAAGCGGTTTTGGTTGGAGCTGCAGTGATCCACAAATTACATCGGATTCAATCCTAAGTTCTTCTAAAACTTCCGAAATACGCATTTCATCAAAAACCTAACCAAACGACTTCCGAATAACCTGAAATTTTGCACACACATCACAAATGATATAACGAAGCTACAGCAACTCTCGGAATTCCATTCCGACCCTCGGATCAAAATCTCACCTATCAACCGGAATTCGCCAAAAATACTAACCTCGCCAATTCAAACCTAATTCTACACCGGACCTCCAAAATCACTTATGATAACACTCCTAAGTCAAAATTCATCCCCCGAAGCTAACCGAATTATCAGAATTTACATCCGAGCCTTCTAACTCATAGGTCAATATCCGATTGACTTTTTCCAACCTAAGCTTTTCTTAAAGAGACTAAGTGTCTCATTTCCTTCTAAAATCAATCCAACCAACTCAATCACATGAGATATGGATAATGAAGCATAAAGAAGCTAAAAATGGGGGAAACGAAGCGGTAACTCATGAGACAATGGGTCGGGTCGTCACAATACCAAAGGTGAAAATAATTTTAATAAACAAAACAAACTTTCACAAAGCAGATATCTATATGTTCTTTATTAAAAGGATAACTAATGGGCGTGGCTTTTAGATATCTCATAACTTCACCATATAAACCGTATAATATACATATGCCCACAACTTCAAATACTTATTTTATATGGACATACTTAAATTTCTAAACTAGAGTCAAGGTGACAGTTCTTCCTAAGGTAATCTTGCTAACAGGTGAAGGTTCAAACAATAATTAGATTTTCTAGAAAAAAAGCATATCAACATACATGTTATGTTTATTAACAGGGGCAGCAAGAGTTTACTTTAACAGTATTCACACAAACTTTAGGATCCCTTGTTTTAGTGAAAAAAATACTTGCGGCAAGCCTCTTCACTAACGTTGAATAATGACTGGGCTTTAAGGTATCAGATTTCAAAATATAAAGAAGATTTGTTGTCATGTAAGTCCTGATTTCTAGGACCTAGAGAAAAAGACTTAAGTTAATAATCTGCTTATAATCAAACAATATGCAATTATCGTGAACTTTGTAGATTATTTTTAAATTTCAATTGATCAAGGATAAATACTATTAATTATTTTAAACTTGTAGGTATACTCTGTTTGGTCAAACGAATCAAAATAACATACTACAAACATATTATATTATTTGAGTCCATAATCTTCTAATTTCAGAATCTATCATCATTCAAAGGAAACCTAAATATGATTTCTAGATTTGGACTCAATACCAATACCAATATAAATATTTTTATATAAAGCAGCAAGAAGCACATTCATATTAACACCCAATAAATATATTAGATATCCATAATATGTCAAAGAAATATGATCTCTACTACACTACAATAAGATATCAACTAGTCTTACTTTTCTTTAACAAAGAAGAAAGAAACTTTAAAGCAATAATTTTTAATATATGAGACAATAGCCCATGAGAATACTTTTCTAGTCAGGTTCTTCCTTTAGTAACAATTAGATTAAACAAATGTGATGAACAACTAAAGCATAATTGTAACACTGAAACTATTCTTCGAATAATAATAATAATAATAATAATAATAAAGAAAATATTAGTAATAATAATAATAATAATAATAATAATAATAATAATAATAATAATAATAATAATAATAATAATAATAATAATAATAATAATAATAATAATATTAGTGCGTGACTTAGGCAACTAAAGCTCATATTTTTATTCTAAACACAACTAAATACAAAATAATAATAATAATAATAATAATAATAATAATAATAATAATAATAATAATAATAATAATAATAATAAAGGAAATGAGCTGACCTGCTTTGGAGCAGCGAACCGGGGCGTCGTTGGCTTCAGATCTATACTCCTCCTGCGAGTTGAATTAGAAGTGATCAAAGGGACGACTAGAAAAATACTTTAGGATTTTAGGGGAGTAAAGGGGCGGCTGAAGCTTGTGGGTTTAAAGAGAGGTGCAACGGCTCAAAAAGATCTACCCCAATATATTGCAAATGCTAGTATTTATAGGTGAAGAATTAGGGTTTGGGTCTTTTTGAGGGAATTCAAAATCGAACTTGAATCTTGATAAAAATGGCCGCTCGAATCCGAACATTGGAGGCAAGACAGAGAATCATCCTTTATCTGATATGGCTTTGATTTCTTTTCTTAAAATGGTGAAGTCAATGTTTCTTTTTGAAAGATGATCCATGTTTTGAACAAAAAAGAAGAAAGGGTGTGGGGAAGCCATGAGAGAGGAAGGTAAGTGTAAAATATTGTCTTAAATTTAATAACTATAGAATTTAAAAGCAAAGTAACGACAAACTTGTTTAAAATAAAAAACTTGTGATAAACTATAGCAGTGATGTCAATGATGAATGTAGTTTTTATGATAATTCTAGCAATTCGAATAAATAGTAATAATGATAATAATAACTATAATTATAATCGTAGTTAGCAGTAGCCATAATAATATATATAGTAATACTAATACTAATTTCAATGATAGTAGTAGTGGTGGTAGTAGTAATAATACTAGTAATAGTGATATTAGGTAAATAATGATAATAATAATGTCTAATTTCTGCTAAAAATGGTAAAATAACTATCCTTACATTATTAGTGATATTCGAAGCTTAAAGAGGTGTGTTTGGTATAATGGAAATTTTTTTTCGTCCCTATTTTCTTGGAAAACAAGTAGTAATCTTATTCATTTTTAGGTGTTTGGTACGCAAATTAAGGAAAATGACTTCTCAAGAGTATTCATAAATAATTTAGATATAATAAACATGAAACCTTAAACTTTCAAACCAACAACCTTATGGACCCACAAATTTCATAAACTTTCAAAATCGCGGAATTTCGAACCCGTAAACTTTATAATTTCTAAACCCATAAACTTCCAAACACATAAACCTCCGAACTCATAATTTTGAAACTTGTAAAATTTGAGCCTTTAAACCAATAATTAATAAAATAAAAACTA
>MU708851.1:8220-22586 GCA_026770625.1 Nicotiana glauca | reverse complement strand
GTATGGGTGGTAACGGAAAAACTGAAATTTGAAAAAAAAAACTTTTTTGGAGAGGGGGTGGGGTGGGTTGGTGAGGGTGAGGAAGGTTGAGAAGGAGCTTTGGAAAATGTTTTCCCTTCTTTTGATAAGGAAAACATTTTCCTCCAATTGGAGAAAAATAAA
Source organism: Nicotiana glauca (assembly GCA_026770625.1). Classification (NCBI taxonomy): domain Eukaryota; kingdom Viridiplantae; phylum Streptophyta; class Magnoliopsida; order Solanales; family Solanaceae; genus Nicotiana; species Nicotiana glauca. The sequence goes on along the minus strand of MU708851.1, from coordinate 22,424 downwards.
TTGATAAGGAAAATGTTTTTCAAAACATTTAAGCCAACCAAACATGGAAAAATTGGAAAATATTTTCCGGAAAATATTTTCCTTCATAAAAAACACACCCTTAGTAGCCAATTTTGTCCCAACCATCAAGGTTGAAATGGGACATAAAAAAATGATTGCGGCCGAACTCCCTTTTTGAGTTTCCCACATCTCTCGGATTTTTCGAGAATCAGACCATATGTAATTCAAGACTTATGGTATCCTGGAGTAGGACTTAACGATTGATGTAAGTCTTAAAATACTGCCCCCGTGTCGAATAATAGAGACACTTGTCACGACCCAAATCCCAAACCTGGTCGTGATGGCACCTCTCGTGGAGACAAAGTCAGCCAGTCAACCCAATTCAACCTTTAAAAATAATTATTTAACGCAATTATAGTGCAACATGGTTTAATAATACCAAGTGGCGGAAAATATAGATAAAAATATGCGGAAATCAAACCCAACACAACCCTAACCGGGGTGTCACAAGTCACGAGCATCTAAAGGAGATTGAACACCATTATATGGCCAATAATATATACAAAATAAAATCTGAAGTTCAAAAGATGAAGTCCGGTGCCGCGAACGCTGGCGGTCACCTTGCTCAGCTTCAATAATAATGCCTTCAATCCGCTAATAACCCGCTACCGGGGGGAACAATACCTGCAACTGCACGCGAGGTGCAGGGAGTAAAGTGAGTACTCCAACTAAGTGAGTAATAAAAGTAAATAATTGCTGAAAGCAAGAAATCACGCAAGACACTCCATCATGCTATATAGAACAGTACAACCCTTTTTTAGAAGAACAGTAAAACCGTGAAATCCTTTGAAAAAAATATGGGCTCAATTAAAACCTCTTTTGAAAATATTCTTTTTCAACATTTGCGAAAATAATTTCAACAAGTAAGAAATAATTAGAAATATGCCCCTCGGGCTCGAATCAACCTCTCAGTACAGTATCAGCCTTGCGGAATCACTCCCAACTCACAAAGTACAACATCAGCCTCTCGGGCTCACTCCCAACTCACAAAGTACAAATCAGCCTCTCGAGCACAGCACTCCATTAACGAATAACACCAGGGTATCTGGTAAACAGTGTAAGAAGTAGCATGGATGCCAATGATATGAGTGCTGAATGTCATGACAACATTACAAAATAAGAACAAATGCATGAGTGCAATGCAATGCATATGACGGTACACTCTAGTACCGGTTGCGGCGTGCAACCCGCTCCATTTATTTATCGTCGACGGCGCTCACTGGGAGGTGTGTACAGACTCCGGAGGGGCTCCTACAGCCCAAGCGCAATATCAAGCCATCTCGTGGCATCAATCAAGTCATGGTCAGTCGTTGTTACCTGATCCATTTACATCATATAGTTCTATTGTCACCATTGTTTCAAGTTCCTGCTGCGGTGCACAGCTCGAGCCACCCATAATATTTCAAGTCACATCACACAGTGCCATTGTTACCACCGTTTTAAGTCACTGCTGCGGCGCACAGCCCGAGCCACCCATAATCAGTACAGAAATCAACATAAGCCCCTTGGGCATTTGTAAAACAGTAGTTCTCAGCCCGAAATATCATTTAAAATATCATTTGAGGTTTCAAAACTTAGAAGTACGGCTGAGTTTGCAAAACAGTATTTAAAACCTTGGACTGAAACCAAATGATATGCAAGATATGCTAAAATAGTAATATCAATCCCCGAAGGATTCACATAGTTGGCACGAAGCCGAAACATGGCAATCAACCCAAATTATGATGATAACAAGCAGTTTCAGTCAAATATGCGGTAAAAATCAACAACCAAGACGGACCAAGTCACAATCCCAACGGTGCTCTACCCCACGCTCATATACGGCATGCAAGTCACCTCAATACAGCACTATGATGTGCAAATCCGGGGTTTCAGACCCTCAGGATATCATTTACAAGTATTACCCACCTCGAACCGGTGAAATCTCTAGCTCGCGACGCCTTTGCCTCGCAAATCGACCTCCTCGCGCGTCGAATATGCTCAAAACCATAACGAATACATTACAATAGGCTAAGGGGACATAATACTAACATCACTGGCTTCCTTATCTCGCCACGAGTCTAACTATGTAAAAATCATTCGATTCCCATATCATTTCGACCCTCAAATCCTTGATTCTATCCAAGAGGGTTTGCTACCCTTTTCCAACAAAATTCTCTGATTAGACGCTAAAACTCGTAATAAATTCAAGTTATACAACCAAAATTTAGTTAAGAACACTTAACCCATTGTTCTCTATGAAAATCAGACCAAAAATGGCCTTAACCGAGCTCCAAATCGTCAAAAATGGGAAATGGGAATGAAGTCCCATTTCCAGAACTTAACCTTTCTGTCCAGGCCTATTTCCGCTTTTGCGGAAAATAACCCTCTTTTGCGGTCGCTTAATTTACCCGAGCAACCGCTTCTGCGGTCTACCTATCGCAGAAGCGATTTCCCCTCTGCGGAATAAAATTCGCTTCTGCGGTTCATGGCCATACGTCCACTTTCCACTTTTGCGGCTGCCAAGCCGCATTCGCGGCTCCGCTTCTGCGACTCCTCATACGCTTCTGCGGAACTGCTTCTGCGGTCCATTTTTGCAAAAGCAAAAATATAAGATACCAGATCCTTCAGCAGTCCTTAAACTCCAAATTTCATCTCGTTAGCCATCCGAAATCACTCCGAGGCCCCCGGGACCTCAACCAAGAATACCAATACATCCTATAACGTTATTCAAACTTGTTCCAATTATCAAAACACATCAAGCAATACTAAAACCATTAAATCACATCGGATTCAAGCCTGAGTTTCTTAAAAACTTTTGAAATACACTTTCGATCAAAAACACGACCAAACCACGTCCGTATGACACAAAATTTTGCACACACATCCCAAAATCACCTAACGGAGCTACTGCAACTCTTGGAATTCCAATCCAACCCTCGGATCAAAATCTCACCTATCAACCGGAATTCGCCAAAATACTAACGTCGCCAATTCAAGCCTAATTCTATATCGGACCTCCAAAACCGCATCCGATCACACTCCTAAGTCACAAATCATCCCCTGAAGCTAACCAAATTATCGGAATTCACATCCAAGCCCTCTAACTCATAAGTCAACATCTGGTTGACTTTTCCATCTTAAGCCTTCTTAAAAGAGACTAAGTGTCTCATTTCTTATCAAAACTATTCCAAATCAACTTGATTACACAAGATAAGGACAATGAAGCATAAAGAAGCTGAAAATGGGGAAAAATGGGGTGGTAACTCATGAGACGACGGATCGGGTTGTCACATCCTCCCCAACTTAAACAAACGCTCATCCTCGAGCGTACCCAGAATTGTCCTAGAATCCAACCAAAAGCTAGATTACCTTAGCAAGCATAAACCCGCGGACGATCCCACGTCACCCTATCTCGCATAGGTCCGATAACACAACATGGCCGAAATTTCACAATCCATCTAGTCCATAAACCATAGAACCACTTTGCACTTTTCGAAATCATACACAAGATCAGAACCTCACATTTATACTCAGAATAAGTCTGAACCAGCTGTAATAGCCCATGCCTGCAACCTCGGGTGCAATTATATGATATACCAATAACTCAAACACATGCAGCGATAACTTCTATTTACAACAGCTGCCACAACAACCAAATACCGATAGAAATCTCTTATTAGTCAAGGTCTCATTCCAACACTTTCATATACTGCTAACGATAATTAAATAACGCAATAAACCATAATCATTGCTCATATCAACCATTCATGAGGCCATTTCTCCTCTGGCAATTACCATATAAAATTTTTGAACCGAACCTCGATATTTACCCATCAAACATGCTGAAATCAAATCTGTTTGTATTCATTAATGACCCCAACGATCACTTCGGGCCCAACACACCACTCTGGTGATACGACACATCAATACAGGCCTAAGCCACAACTTGCATAATATGCGCACCAATAAGAAACGGTCCGAACATACTCGAATCATGAAAATGACTCAACTAAGAGAGTTGTACCTCAAACTCACCAGTACTGCCATAACACAATGTTGACACCCTATCTCACATCCAAAATCTAACATACCAGCAAACAAAGATCCACTCGAGCCTCCAAATCCTGATTGCCGCTAAACGGTGCCGATACCCACGATCCACAACCACAACCTAGCATGTACATGAGAACTCCCAGTCTCCAACTCCTTATGGCACACAAATCATCATACCTGATCCCAGTTTCCACCGTGCGAATATATGCACACCTTTAATACCCAATCATCCCACGATAAATACTCTAAAATTTCCATATGCCATACAAGCCACTCGAATCTCAGCAGTCGATCCAGCCTTAAAGGGCCGCAATACTATTGAAGTGCCATCAACTTAATCACATTGGCCTTTTTCTGAAACATATACCCTCTACAAATCACTATGACTAGAAATACAATTTCCTTAATCATTTGAAGTCATTCACCCTAATCATCTGAAGCTCATTTCTCTAATCACCTAAAGCTGCCCGTACCACCTAAGAATGTTATGAATTTCCATTCATAGCTGAACCGTAACCTTACACACGCAAATCTCCATCCTTCACAACATATCACATATACCATATCATCCTAAGGTAACATGAGGACTTCACCTCCCTTCCGAACCATGAACGTTTACGTACTCAACTAGTCAAGAATTTCCATTGACCCCATCTAGAAGAAAAATCGTTACACATCCCATGCTCTGCATGACATACATAGGTCTTATTCAAATTCTTACAATACTGACACGACGGATGAGATCTGTATAAATTCATAACACCGCCGAATCAACAATTCATTGAGTCTATACTTCTGGCAAGAACTATCACCTCATTCTAAGCCAAACAATGGTCTTAGCTCTTTACTTTACTTCACATACTAAGATTGCACTGATCTCAAATTCAATGATCTCGTCTCACCCAGTACGAACTGCTCGGGCAATAAGCAACCCCATACATAATTAGAAGTCGCATATGATGCCCCAATGTGCCAATAGGCTACCAATTCGAACGCGGTACAAAAGGAAAACAAACTCTAAAAGGAATTACCAATCCCACGCACAAATACAGAATTCCCTTGGAAAACAGGAAGCATGGCATACAAAGATAGCATATAGAAAACTATACTCGATATCACACTGTTGCGGCGTGCAACCCGATCCAGATAACATACCCATGGCAGTGTGCCACCCGATCCACTCATAGATCTCACATAAGGAGATACATATCGAGCCAAATCTGCTCATTATAACAAAATACCGAATATCGGTCATAAGCATGCTAAGTGCATAATATCATTCCTGAGGGATATTTAGCGTTATAAACTACAAAACTCAAGCACAACTGAGGCGCGATATACAATTGGAATTTCAACAGCCAAGTTGCTCATATAACATCATTCCTACGCGGATTCTCAACATGTAAGCAATTTCTCAAGCTGTTTCACAACTCACACGGCGCAATGCATCACTACGCAAGATATCTGACAACAAGCATCAACCTAACTACTCTTCCATGAGGGTCGCGTTACTAAAATGCACACATCTGGCCTGATATAGATCCATTATTCACATTAAATCCGTCCACCGACTTCAAGCTGTTTATGATCACACTGAACTAGTCTGATAACCTTTCAAAGGTCCATAATAACTCCTTTTTTTTCATACTCACAAGAAAACCCGTCATAATCAGAGTAATCCTCCCCAGTTCATAACCCAATAGGCCAAGTGCCCTCCAGGCATGAATCTTCAATTTAACGACACCATCACAACCTTCATACTTGGTTTACATCTTTAATCAGTCAAGTGACTACATGCCACACTTATATAATCTTCCAGTGGGACACACTCCCACAACCTACCGCAACAATATTTGGGGCGTACCTCCAAACCACCGGTCGCATTAACGCTGAAAAGTGATCAAGAATCATTAACCAGGGCGCAAAGTCCTTTCTGCAAAACACCGTTCTCCGGTGATGCTAACGACAATACCAATTTACCTTAACAATCGAAACTTCTTTCCTGCTCCTCCGAGCTCATGACATCATTGTCAAAAATATCTTTCGCTTGTGCCATTCTCGGCCTAGTTTCCACAACCAGAATTGATTCGCTAGCATGCCTCATATCAGAACCAACATAGCATATAACCGTACAATAAACTAAATCAATAGCAAACTCCCCAACTTGGCTCAAAGCCATAGATCAAAACGCACTCAATAATTCATAATGCATATACTCTATTGTTGCCTTAATACCATAGTAAGATTGAACCCGCTCCTTCATAAGCTTGTGGAAACACAAATCATCTGGAATTTTAACTCTTCTGCAATTCTTGCATTCACTCACATAACAGCTAAGCCCAATCTATAGGTGGCCCAATTTAGATTTCAACGCATACTCTTCACTTGTAAATGAGATCTTCTAATAGACAACATAAGGGTCACACCACCTTAGAATACTCCGTAGGAGATAACCCACCTATTTTGCCTCCAATTAACATTTTGTATACCTTCCACTGTCATACACATTACACAGTCACTTAATCTTCCTAAGTCAAAACTCATATCGTAACATGAAATTTACTTCACTCCAACTAGGAGAAATCGCAATGAAAATCAAACACCTAATAGTTCATCTATCAACCTGCAGCCCTTCTTTGTCACTTCCAAGTCATATAGATATATCTCGCAGTACTAACATACACATCACATAGCTATCCCATCATCATTCCCACTAACAGGGACAATACTGAACATATAAGTTCAAAATACTTGCTCACACAATCAGCACCTCGGTGCTCAAGCCATATGCAAAGATCCGGCCTCAAGTACTCCAGACTGACCTAACATCAAACTCACAGAGATAACGTCTCACCCTTCGATCGGGGAATCACAAGCCATCGAGGCACCTTTAATATTGAGCGCTCGTTCATGCGTACAAATGTGAGGAAGGAATTCAAAGTGTTACATTTCAAGCTGAATCAAGGACGCACGATAAGAATTCAAGAATATGAAGTTTCCTAAAGGTTTCTGCAGCCTCTCGAGGATAAATACAGACGTCTCCGTACCGATCCGCGAGACACTACTAAAGCTGCTCATGACTCGTGAGACCTAGTAACTTAGGCTCTGATACCAACTTGTCACGACCCAAAATCCCAAACCTGGCCGTGATGGCGCCTCTCGTGGAGACAAGGCCAGCCAGTAAACCCAATTCATCCTTTAAAAATAATTATTTAACGCAATTATAGTGCAACATGGTTTAATAATACCAAATGGCGGAAAATATAAATAAAAATATACGAAAATCCAACCCAACACAGCCCTAACCCGGGTGTCACAAGTCAGGAGCATCTAAAGGAGACTGAACACCATTATATGTCCAATAATATATATAAAATAAAATCAGGAGTTTAAAAGATGATGTCCGGTGCCGCGAACGCTAGCGGTCACCTTGCTCAGCTTCAATAATAATGCCTTCAATCCGCTAATAACCCGCTACCGGGGAGAACAATACCTCCAACTACACGCGAGGTGCGGGGAGTAAAGTGAGTACTCCAACTCAGTGAGTAATAAAAGTAAATAATAGCTAAAAGCAAGAAATCACGTAAGGCACTCCCTCATGCTATATAGAACAGTACAACCCTTTTTGAGAAGAACAGTAAAACTGTGAAATCCTTTGGAAAACATCTGGGCTCAGTTAAAACCTCTTTTGAAAATATTCCTTTTGAACAGTTGCGAAAATAATTTCCACAAGTAATAAATAATCAGAAATCTGCCCTTCGGGCTCAATATCAACCTCTTGGTACAGTATCAGCCCCGCGGGCTCACTCCCAACTCACAAAGTACAACATTAGCCTCTCGGGCTCACTCCCAACTCACAAAGTACAACATCAGCCTCTTGGGCACAACACTCCATGAACAGATAACACCAGGGTATCTGGTAAACAGTGCAAGAAGTAGCATGGGTGCCAATGATATAAGTGCTGAATTTCATGACAACATTACAAAATAAGAACAAATGCATGAGTGCAATGCAATGCATATGACGGTACACTCTAGTACCCGCTGCGGCGTGCAGCCCGCTCCATTTATTTTTCGTCGACGGTGCTCACTGGGGGTGTATACAGACTCCGGAGGGGCTCCTACAACCCAAGCGCAATATCAAGCAACCGAGACGGACCAAGTCACAATCCCCAACGGTGCTCTACCCCATGCTCATATTCGGTGTGCAAGTCACCTCAATACAGCACTATGATATGCAACTCCGGGGTTTCAAACACTCAAGATATCATTTACAAGTATTACTCACCTCGAACCGGTGAAATCTCTAGCTCGCGACGCCTTTGCCTCACAAATCGACCTCCTCGCGCGTCGAATCTGCTCAAAACCATAACGAATACATTACAATAGGCTAAGGGGACATAACCCAATCGAAAAGACTCGAAAAATATCAAAATTCATGAAATTTGCAAAACCCGAGCCCTGGGCCCACATCTCAAAAAATTATAAAATTAACATCACCGGCTTCCTTATCTCGCCACGAGTCTAGCCATGTATAAATCATTTGATTCCCATATCATTTCGACCTTCAAATCCTTGATTCTATCCAAGAGGGTTTTCTACCCTTTTCCAATAAAATTCTCTGATTAGACGCTAAAACTCGTAATCAATTCTAGTTATACAACCAAAATTTAGTTAAGAACACTTAACCCGTTGTTCTCTATGAAAATCAAACCAAAAATCGCCTTAACCGAGCTCCAAATCGTCAAAAATGGGAAATGGGAACGAAGTCCCATTTCCAGAACTTAACCTTTCTGTCTAGGCCTATTTCTGCTTTTGCGGTCCAGGGCCCGCTTCTGCCGTCCCGCTTTTGCAAAAAATAACACGCTTCTGCGGTCGTTTAATTTGCCCGACCAACCACTTCTGCGGTCCACCTATCGCAGAAGCGATTTCGCCTCTACGGAATAAAATTAGCTTCTGCGGTTCCTGGCCATAAGTCCACTTTCCGCTTCTGCGGCTGCCAAGCCGCATTCGCTGCTCCGCTTCTACGACTCCTCATACGCTTCTACGGAACCGCTTTTGCGGTCCATTTCTGCAGAAGTAAAAATATCAGATACCAGATCCTTCAGTAGTCCTTAAACTACAAATTTCATCCCGTTAGCCATCCGAAATCACCCCGAGGCATTCGGGACCTCAACCAAGAATACCAATACATCCTATAACGTTATTCAAACTAGTTCCAATTATCAAAACACATCAAGCAACGCTAAAACCATTAAATCACATCGGATTCAAGCCTAAGTTTCTTAAAAACTTTCAAAATACACTTTCGATAAAAAAACCCGACCAAACCACGCCTGAATGACCCGAAATTTTGCACACACATCCCAAATCACCTAATGGAGCTACTACAACTCTCGAAATTCCAATCCGACCCTCTGACCAAAATCTCACCTATCAACCAAAATTCGCCAAAATACTAACTTCGCCAATTCAAGGCTAAATCTATACCGGACCTCCAAAACCACTTCCGATCACACTCAGTATTAATCACTCAGTATAGTATCAGCCCTTCGGGCTCACTGTCAAAACATTATCATATAGTAACTGCTGCGGCATGTAGCTCGATCCATTTAACGTCGACGGTGCTCATTGGGGCTGTGCAGACTCCAGATGGGCTCCTACAGCCCAAGCGCAATAATAACATAAGGCTTGAAAGCCTTCTCACAGAATAGCATAAGGCTTGAAAGGCTTCTCACATCACTTATAAGGCCTGAAAGCCTCCTCATATCCCTCGGCCTTACTCAGTCAAAAAAAATCATCATAAGCCCCTTGGGCATTTGTGAAATTGTAGTTCTCAACCCAAAAATATCATTTATGTTTCAAATCTGTATAAAAGCGGCTGAGTTTGTAAAATAATGATTATCAACAGGAATGAGTCTAAATATAAGTCAAAACAGTAAGGAAATAGTGATAAAAATCCCCGAAGGGTTTAAATAATTGGCACGAAGCCCAAATATGGCAATAAGCCCAATTCATGATGATAACAAATAAGTTTCAGTAAAATCATTAATCGGGACGGACCAAGTCACAATATTCAGTAGTAAAAGACCCCGCGCTCATCATTTAGCTCGTGTTTCACCTTAATATAGCACTACGATGTGCAATCCAGGGTTTCAAACCCTCAGGTCATCATTTAACATCATTACTCACCTCGATCCGGTCCAAACTCTAGCCCGTGATGCCTCGCACGCACGAATCGACATCCGAATGTTCCAAAACTAGCCACAATCAGTACATAATCATTAAAATATGCTAAGGGGCGAATCCCACTCGAAAATATCTAATTTAACATCAAAATCCCGAAATTGCTCAAACTCGGCCCCCGGGCCCACACTTCGGAATTTGACGAAACTCACAAAATCCGACAACCCATTCAACCACGAGTCTAACCATACCAAAATTACTAAATTCCAACGACAATTTAGCCTCCAAATCTTCAAATCTTATTTGCAAATCCCTAGGCCTAGTTCCCCAATTTACACCTCAAAAACATATAATCTAGTCGGATTATTCGATGATAATTAAATATTATGGAGTAGAAATGATCACAAGTGACTTACCTCAAGATTTCCAATGACTTCTTGCTAAAAAATTGCCCTAAACCATGTTCTTTCACCAAAAAACGTCAAAATAAGCTTAAAAAAACACAAACAGCATTAAAACCCCCATTCTGGTCTCTAAAGGTCAATTCCCATCGCTAAAAGTGGTCAAATCTGGTCGCCGAAGGTGCACACTGGATCTGTTGCACCAGCAGTCTTTAATTTCACTAAGAAGGCTCTAACTCCACCATACGAACTCGGAATTCGATGATTCTTGTTCCTATGAGTCAAATATTATGATACGAACATAGTCCTTCAATCGAAACTCAATTCGGAGCTTGTTTGCTTAGTGCGATATCCATTTTGCTCGTTAAACAATTAACACATGTTTCACGTTAAAAACCCAATCGGGACTTGATGAAATTACACCAAACTTTCCATATCACTCCTATAATTCATTGTCAAAATTCCAAAAGTCTCAAAATCAAATTTCGATCTCTAGAACTAAAAATGGACCTTTGGATCATTACATGCTTATGCTCAAAACTACAAAATCTTCCAAAAACTCCTCCAAAGCTTATCAGAGCCTCATGGGGCCCGGACCAAACATCACAACATACCCCATAACATCATTAAAAATTCTTCCAACCTTCGGAACACTCAAAACACCGAATCACCCTCGGATTCAAGCTTAAGAAATTCAAAAACTTCTGTATTACTCATTCGATTAAAAAACTAAACAAAACACGTCCGAATGACCTGAAATTTTGCACACATATCCTAAATCACATAATGAAGCTACAAAAACTCTCGAAATTCAATTCTGACCCTCGGATCAAAATCTGACATATCAACCGAAAATTGCCAAAATACTAACTTCGCCAATTCAAGCCTAATTCTACACCGTACCTCCAAAACCACTTTCGATCATGCTCCTAAGTCACAAATCACCTCCTAAAGCTAACCAAACCATATGAACTCACATCTGAACCCTCTAACACATAAGTCAACATCCGGTTGACTTTTCCTACTTAATCCTTCTTAAAAGAGACTAAGTATCTCATTTCTTATCAAAACCACTCCAAACCAACTTGATCACATTAGATATGGATAATGAAGCATAAAGAAGCTAAAAAATGGGGAAAACAGAGCAGTAACTCATGAGAAGACGGGTCAGGTCATCGCAATAACAATATTCAAGGTGCGATGCAAAAAGCTTGGTGCAGTAGCGAATATCCATGGTGTGGAGAGCTTTATGCAGTGCCTTTACAGAGGAAAACATATCCTAGGGGCGATGCCAATAATTTGAGCATTTGGATGCTGACGTTTATTAGTATATTCTTGCACACAAATAGAACTATGAGTTTCAAACTATAGTTTGTGATAACTCGGCTTGATCGCCATGTTGCACTATATTTCTTGCAAGGAAATTCGTCAGTAGAGTAAATATTGAAATACAATGTGTTGTAAAGTAATCTTATGAAAATGACACTTTTTGGGAGTTTACTTGTACAATGCGGCCTAATCTGCCAAAATAATTTAATAAAAATGTAGCCGTACGCTAATGATAATTTTCAACAATAACATGCGATGTATAAATGTGCTTTGAAATGAATTATGATAATAATGCATCTTAGTAATGACATTAAAACATGACCATCTAGGTCGAAATAAATTAATGGAAAACTTGTGAATATGTGCTAAAATGTCCTGTTGTTCAGGCGGACAACCTTAATATCCTATTATCAGGTGGACAACCATGTGTTAATCAAGAGGATAACTTAATGTCCTATTAATTAGGTGGACTACATCATGTCCTATTATTAGGTGGACTACCTTATGTCCTATTAATCAGGCGGACTACCACATGTCCTATTATCAGGCGGAGTACCTTATGTCCTATTAATCAGGCGGATGACCTCGCATCCTATTAATTAGGCGGACGACCTCGTGTCCTATTATCAGGCAGACGACCTCATGTTCTATTAATAAGGTGGACTACCTCGTGTCTTATTAATCAGGTGGACTACCTCGTGTCCTATTATCAGGCGGACTACCTTATGTCCTATTAATCAGGTGGACGACCTCGTGTCTTATAAATCAAGCGGACAACCTCATGTCCTATTATCAGGCGAACGACCTCATGTCCTATTTATCAGGTGGACGAACCTAGATGCATGGCTCTTGATTTGCAATTTCAAATATTGATACGGTGCAGAAGCGTGGTACGATGCTTGATTTAGTCTTTGATTTGGTAATGCGGTGTAAAGAGCTTGTTATAATTTCTTCAAAATAACACATATTGATTGTGCAATGCACAAAGCTTGGTGCGATGCTTTTGCAATAGCGAATGGTGTGGTCCAAAGCACTAGATGCAATGCCTTTGTAGTAAAGAAATTCCTGGTGCAATGCTAATAGTTGTTGGAGCTTCAAATGAAGTTTTAACATTAATAAATTCCTGGAGTCAAAGAAAAATTATAAGTTTCAAAGATTGATTTGCGCTTGCTTGGCTTCATCCTTTGCTTTGCATGAACTTTGCGACTTGATGTTGAGTTTTGTGATAGCATGTAATGTTTGAGAATAGCTAAAATGTGGGCATTACTCAAAGAAAATTAGTTAGTATAAAATAAAGTGGTTGCCTTGCATTGAACGTTAAAGTTTGGTTTTGAATCTGCAACTTGTTGCCATGGCATTCTGGAATTTGCTGTTGTGCTTGTAACAATTATGTAGCTCAAGATTTCATTTTCTGCCTCGCCGAATGATGAGGGTCCTTCTGCAAAAATCTGCCCTGGTCTTGGCTTTTGGTGTAAATAAGATTTTTATTCTGATGAGAATGAACCCATAAGGCTGCCTACGTATCCCCTCTTAAATGGGAATCAGGTCAAAATGTAGTTCATTTACAAAAATAAGGCATGGTTACAAAATATTGCAACATAGAGTTATAGCATCAAAATGATAATGCCAGCAAGATAGGAAAAACTAGTCTTGCCCTTCGTTCAAACAACATTTCTTCTTCGGATGCCCAACCACGCTTGGTGTATTATTGGTGGTGCTGCTAGTTGCTTTTGAGATGTTTGTTCCAACTGGTAGGTGCACTTGCAATTTGTTAGCATCAATCATATTTCGAATCTTATGCTTGACACACCTCCTTTTTTTCTTTTTAACTACTACTAAAGTACTGCTTATTAATACTACACCCCGGGAAGAGATATAATAATAAAAAGGGAAGGAGTTTTTCCAATTAAAGGACAGTCGGAACGGGATTTATTTATTAAATTTCAGAGTCACCACTTGGAAAAATAATGGTGTCCCAAGTCACCGGTTTAATCCCGAACCGAGGAAATTATGACTCTGTTAAAGTCTGCGAATCAGAAATCCAGATAAGGAATTCTGTTAAACCGGGAGAAGGTGTTAGGCACTCCTGAATTTCGTGGTTTTAGCACGGTCGCTCAACTGTTGTTTTTGTTTTTATCCGATTTTTATATGCTTCATTTTTATGCATTATTAATGTCCCGCTTTGTCATTTTT
>MU708850.1:25062-78083 GCA_026770625.1 Nicotiana glauca | reverse complement strand
TCGTATCTATACACAATTGATTTAATATCATTAATAATACTCAACAATCCAACCCAAATACCTAAATATAATCTCTCCAATATTCTGCCCAAAATTTGCAAAACCGACCCCGGGCTCGCTTGGTCAAAACAGGAGGTTCAAACCAAAATAAATTCATCCATAACCCCAGGAATCCAAAGATATAATTTGTTTTAAGATTCGACCCCAAATTGGGGTTGAATTACTCAAAATTCTCAAAACCCTAACTTTGCTCAAAACCCATAATTTCTACCTTAAACTTCATGATTTAGGGCTAGGATTTCAGTAATTAATGAAGAAAATTTAAAGAAATAGGTGGAACAATGCTTACCCAAGAAGTTTTGATGAATGGGAGCTTCTATGGATGCCTAAGTGCTTGGAGGAGAAAGGACTTCGTGTAAAATTATGAAATTCCCGTCACTGGTTCTGTTTTTAACTTAAAAATTTGCTGGGCAAAACTGTTCATCGCGTTCGCGACACACCTGTCGTGTTCGCGATGAAGGAAGACGTGTAAGCATCGCGTTCGTGTGGAAGAGGATGCGAACGCGAAAAGGAAAAAGGCGGGGGTCCAGAACTTGGTCTACGCGAATGCGTGGACTCTGACGTGAACGCGAGGAAGGAAGGAACTATAACTACGCGAACGCGTGAATAGGTTTGCGAACGCGTAGGAGGGGACCATGCCAGCATCGTGATCGCGTAAGGGCGACCGCGAACGCGAAGAACAAATCCGGTCTGCAACAGCTGTAGAAAATCTGCTATGTTTCTAAGTGAAAAACCACCCCAACACCCCTCCGAAACACTCCTGAGCCCTCGGGGCTCCAAACCAAATATGCACACTAACTCAAAAACATCATACGAACTTGCTCGCGTGATCAAATCGCCAAAATAACATCATTTACATATAATCAAGCCTCAAAACTCATGATTCTCCTTTCAAAATTCATAAACTTCCAACTTCAGACATTTAGGTCTGAAACACGTCAAACGATGTCCGATTTCGACCAAACTTTACAGGAAGCGCTTAAACAATATATAAGACTTGTACCGGGTGTCGGAACCAAAATACGAGCCCGATACCATAGTCTTTTAATCAATTTTCATTTTCATTTTCCTTAATAATTTCAGAAAACAATTTAACAGAAAAATTCTTTTACTTTGGTTCTAGACCTCGGATTTCGATTCCGGGCACATGCGTGAGTCCCATATTTTTCTACGGACCTTCCGGGACCGTCCAATCTCGGGTCCGAGTCCGTTTACCAAAAATGTTGACCAAAGTCAACTATAATATATTAATATCAAAATTCTTCAAATTTTTCACAGAATTCACATATTCCAACACATAAATTTTTCGGCTATGCGCCCGGACTGCTCACGCAAATCGAGGTGATAGAAACTAAGATTTTCAGTCCTCGGAAGCACAGAATAGATGAGAAAAATAGGTGATGAGCCTTCCACCCCAAATATACACCACAGACTGCCCTTCACCTCCCCATTCCAAATCCTCACTCCATTTCTTTCGAATCAAGCCCAAATGGTTTGAATCCTCGAATGAAGATCTGACCGAAAGCCTTAACTCCTTTAAACCCCACCATTTTAGCACCCCATACTCCACTTTCCCTCCTCGTCTCAAATTCTCATACAGTTCTACAAAATTCTTCGTCTACTGGTCAGAATTTTAGATCTAAGAAACAAGCTTCAAAAAACCTAGTTTCCCCAAATTAGTCTCAAATTTCCTCCATTTCTCTTTTCCTTCAAGGTTGAGACTTCCTGGAGTCCTTTCTCTAATGAAGATTCAGGAAAAGCCATGCAAGGCTGAATCTATTGAAAGAAAAGATTTCTATTGGTCAATGCGAAGGCGAAATCCAAGGGTTTTGACGGATGTTTATTCCTCATTGGTAAGTTTTCATCATTTGTTTTCCCTTTTTATTCTTTTCTTTCTGTCCCCTCCCCACCTTTTTTGATTTTTCAAAGGGACGAGTCAATTCTCTTTCATGGATTGATTTCCGAGTTTTGTTAAAAACTGATTTCTAAATTCTGTTTAAAATTGGTTTCAGAGTGCCTTTAAAAACGGATTGTTCTTGGAATATTTTGAATTGGTACTTTCATTCTAGGGCACATTAGATTATCTTAGAATCATTTCGTTTGCTTGCTTGAAATTGCATTTAGTTTGTTAATTAGTGTAGTTTCGATTTGTTAATTTAGTTAATTCTAGTTCATTTGTTAATTAGTCATTTAGTTAGATTTTTTGTTTTGAAATCATCCAAATTGCTTATGTTTTTATTTCTCCTTAATAAATAAATTGACGTCTGATTTTGTTTGGGCCCTGGGTTCAATTTTAACCCATTTTCAAAGTGCAGCCCATTCATTTGGGTTTAAGTCATTGGGTCGATTTGACCTATTTAGGTTCTACAAGTAATTTTCATGTGTTTAAGGGTTACATTAGAAATTTTAGGTCAGGAAATCTCTTGTAACTAACTTAGGAAGTTTCCTAGAAGGTGGGATTGGGATTAACTCTGAAAAACTGATTTCAAACTAAGGACATGAGAGCAAAAATGAAAATTCCAAAAGGATTAAAGTGCAAAATTGAATTCATTTTATGATGCCCTAAGGCTTGTCTATAAAGGCATTCTTTCTTCACTCACAAGTCAGAACTTAGAGACTGAAAATCGCAAAAAAATTGAAAAACGGCTGGGCATTTCTCTCAAGTAAAAAGCATTGAAAATTGTTTGAAGTCTGCTTGGTTTTTTAGTTCTAATTCCTCTGATAAATCAGAATTTCAAGAGTTTAATAGAATAGTTCAATCTGGGTTTTAGAAGGTTGGAATTGGGTCGAGAATTTGAAGCTTGCTCTGCAAATTTCATACAGTTTTATTACTTATTCTGGGATGATTCTTATGATAACTCCTCCGTTCTCTTTGTTTTTCTACTTGTTATCCAGGTATTTTCCAAACCATTGTCAACAAGTGATTGTAAACATGCACTTCGAGTGGAAACCTGACTGAATACAAATTGTGTTTTTGAGTGTTGCTTCTTTTATTTCTCCCATTGTTGTAATATTCTGCAATAAATCTTAAGTTATACATGTTATTTGAGTTCTCTCATAACATTAATGTGCCGTAAGAATGAATCAGTGTTATTTGAGAATGAGGGTATAATGTTTGGATTCAAGTGAATGGTGTTAATTTCATGAATTTTCTTGCTGTTAGTATTTAGAAAAGACTTAGCAGAGTTAAGTTTCATATGTCCATTTGTGAATTAGCCTAGAATTGATTTTTAAGGGTGGACTTTTGGTTGTTGATGTTATCAACATATTTAAGGTCAAGGATGTGTTGTTTTTTTTATGTAATGTGAAGTATGTAGCCTTCGAAGCTTCCTTGCGACCCAGCTACTGTATAGTTATGAAATCTACTAGGCTTGATGGATATTGTTGGGTGCAAATGGTAATTTGGTTTTGGTATTGACTCGATATTGGGTCCTGATCCTCAGCCTTGGCTTTTACAAAGTTTAGGTTCTTTGGGCTTTGGGCTTTAAGGTCACTTGCAAGGAGGATGGTATACCGCTGCTACTTGGGCTTGCTTTTTCAGCCCAATAGTTTGTTTATTTGCTGCTATTAATTCTTTCTCACAGTAGACATGGCACAAAATGCATGAATGTTGAAATTTAGAAGTAGCAAGTTAATTTGTGTTAAATAGTTAAAATTCAGAAGTTAAAATTGTTAATTCAGTTTCATGTTTCAGGTAGCATTAATTGATTGGCGTTAATTGGTTTTGTACGAATTATTTGGTCCTAAGAGTTGTGCCTAATGATGGACCAGCTGATCAACATTCAATCTCATGTTCAATTGCATGTCCCATGTCGCTGGGTGCTCATTGTTTCACTAAATTTGGGCTCATTTTTGGGCCCAAGCCAGAAGGCACCTGCAAATGGGACTGCATACTCTATGTTATTTGGACACTGCTTTATCTTTGTCGAACCCAGTCTTTCCGTTAATTGCTCTGATGGCCCAAACCATTTGTTTAAATAATTAAAACTTTTTTAACGCAAGCCCTTTTAGCCAGCTTGAATAAAATCCCAATTCCCTTAGTGCTTAATTGATTAGATTTCATTAATTAGATTGGAGACATGCCATATTAGGTAAGATATAGTTTACGGCCCTCAAAAGTTTAGTTGAAGCTTCTTTTGAAATTGGAATCAAGGTGTGCCACACCAAATAAAATCTCAAAATTCATGGCCCTCACTTAGTTAAATTTTCCATGGCCCTCACAAACTTGAAAGTGCGTAGTTGCTTTAGGTGCGTAATTTAATTTAATTTCCTTAAACTCGGGTGTGTATTTCTTGTGACCCAAATATAAATCTCAATAATATTAGATAAAATGTGTCATAGACCGCAATGCATTTCATGTGACGTTGTTCAAGACGTGTTTTAAATGATGTTGACTTTTTCTAAAAAATTATTAAATGCAGTTAATAAGCTAAAATTGTACCATAGTCTAAATCATATATTAAAATCAGATAATACGCTAATTATGATAGTTTAAGAGACCGCGCTAGAACCACGAAATTCGGGGATGCCTAACACCTTCCCTCGGGTTAACAGAATTCCTTATTCAGAATTTCTGGTTTGCAGACTTCAAAAGGAAAGTCAAAATTTCCTCAATTTGGGATTTAAAATAAATCGGTGACTTGGAATACCAATTAAAATATTCCAAGTGGCGACTGTGATAATTAAATAATCTCATTTCGAATACTGTCACTTAAATTAGAAAAACTCCCTTATACTACCTTCAGATGTGTAAAAAGGAGGTATGATAGCTCTGGAGACTCTGCCGGGAATAAAACCCAAAACTTCGGTTCAAAGGTTTAAGAATTTGAGCTTATAATAATTGTTATAGTTGTCTTGTTTTTTCTAATTTTTACATGTTAAGCCTAATGTGCTAAATGCTGCTTTTACCGATTTGATAGTGTTTGTATTGTATATAAATTGCTACAAAACCCTCTTCTGTATGAGTCTTCTAAATCATCTAGGAAGTGTTCACTTCGTGTAACTTTTTTTCTGTTAGATTCTTATCCTAATTTTAAAATGAGGTTCAGACAAGTTACAAAACCGGTGAAGCTTCTGCATTCCCGGTACGCTACCCCCTGGCTCGAACTATCCGCTCAGGTACGCCAGGTCTAGAATAATATACCCAGGTTATAAACCTAGTATAACAAAGCCTCATGTCGGATCCCTAGTAGGAATGCTTGTTTGCATCACGTGTATTTAACTTTGGAGACTCAACACAGGGGTTGAGCCTATCTAGGACAGGTGTACCCGAAATAAAAAGACCATCCCGATGCATTCTACTTGCTACTTGTGCATTTATTTGCTTCGGACTACATGTTGACCAGCTTATGAATAAAGTAGAAAGTTGGGAAAAAGAAAAATCAATTTGAGGGATAGAGAGATAATTACCTGTTTTGACAAAAAAATCGATCTCCCTTATACTACCTTCGGATGTGTAAAAAGGAGGTGTTACCTTTAAACACCCTAACCAATTTTCCTCACTAATACCAAAATCAACCCGAAAACTCTAAACCCGTTCAACCTCCTCCATTATAAAGTACACTGTCCACGTAAGAACAATTCATCTCCTTTTTTGCACCACCACTTTAAGTCCATCTCCACCATAACCACCTCTCGACCTAGACATAACTACCACATTATTCCACCAAAAAACAATTGTGTGTCAAACATTCCATATTTGAGAACTTTTCTCTAATCTGACACCATAATTTTCACACAATCTCCTTCCTTTCAAAAACCACCTTGTTCCTAAGCTAGAAACTCCACCACCAGTACCTTCCACCTTAATTATCCTTCATCTACTTCATAACAAACTGAATAAACTGGCAATCTTACCTTAAATATGAGCACCCTTTAACCGCACCACAATTATATTATCCACGTACAACCACCTTCCTCCCCAACAATCAAGGTGTTACTAACTGTTTGACCAAAAAGTATTAAACCTTTTAGTTAAATCAATCAAAGATAAAATGAAGGGTGAATCTTAGTTAAGAATAATAAAATTTAAACCAAATATTACGCAAAGCCAATTAAGATAATCCACTTTAATCAGTGGGTTCATACTGATTAAATGCTCATAAATGAAATAATATAAATGTGCAATAAATGTAGGTGATGACAATGAATTTAATGAAAAGGAATCTACCACCCAATTATTATAAGACTTGGATGATTCTTTTCTCTGATAGCATTGTGGAGAAGAGAGAAATAAAGAGAGTTGAGGGATCTTTAGATCTTGTGAATAAAGAACTAAAAATGTATGTTGGAATAGGATAATCAATGAATAAGATAATTGTTTTATATTCTCTCAGGTCATCCTTTTACAATCTGTTTTTCTCATAAAGTGCATATCCTCCTTTTTGTTCTCTATATGCTCCTATTTATAGGGGATATTTTCCAAAAATTCTAAAAAGTACAAATTAAGGAATATCTAAAGAATATTCCTTGTATCCACATCTGAACCTATGCTACTATAATTTATTCATCTTAGCTGCCCGTCTTTCTCATCAGCCCTCTCGAGAGCAGCCTTTAGTTGCTATACCGCGATCGACCCCGTTCTTGACCTCACTTATCCTTTACTACCTAGTCACCAAATTTAGACCAGTATAATTAGCCCCTTCGCTTGTTGAGGTCATGGTCCTGCTCACCCTTGATAAGCAGACCTGATTCGCCTCCGTTTTGGCAAATTTTGGATATGTTGAATAATTCGGGTCGGTCAAGGTGGAGAGAATGGTGCAACTATTGACTTCATGATTGGTGTGGCTACTAGGGGATGATGTCATGGCCACGCGCATCATCATTACGCATCTTCCCGAGACAATGTCTGTGAGCCTGCCGCTTTGGTTTTGGTGCCATTGATAATCCTTTGCTTCGATTCTTATGCTATCCAGCCCTATAACTAGATGGGGGTTTCATTTTTAGAAGTTTTCACCATCCTTCACCTTGCATGAGCATTATTCTTCTTTGACCTTCTTTGCCAGTTTCTACTCTTGATTTCATTTTTTTTATTCCATTCCTCTCCTCCTTGCCTAATTGTTATATTCTTCTTTGAGTTTGATAGAACACATTCCATTGTCAAAACATGTCACAAAATCTCCATATTCACGATGAAGTTTTTGATGCTACTCCGTTATTGTTTCCTCCTCCTCCTGGTGGTGAGGAATTTACGGCTGAAGAAGACGAGAGCTTGCCGACAGAGGAAGTGATAGTTCCCAAAAACCCTTTATATAGAAACGATTTTCCCAAGGAATATGCTCTTGCTCCCGCTCAGCTGATCTCCAAAACTGGTCTGTCTCATACAGCAGAGCTTAGATCCAAATATCGCATCCCCCCATGTCGAGATAATTTCAGCTGAAGGCGACATCGTGGAGGTCCATTAACCTGGGTATTGTGCCTTCTATGTCTACCCATTCTTGATCGGTTACACTCTTCCCCTTCTTCCACTAGCAGAGGAATTTTTCTGGTTTTACAGCATCTGCCCGACACAACTCTCTCCTTATTTATATAATGTTTTTCTGATGCTGACGAAGTATGCAGAATTGGCTAATTGTGAGGTTGATGTTCATCAGTTGCTGTATTTATTTTCACCGAGTTTTATAGAGGTACTATGATACACCTACAGCATCGCGGAACCAGAGGGCTGATAGTCGGAATGGACGACATGACGAATCAAAATTTCTGGCATAAGTAATTTTTTTATCAATACCTGAGCAGTGGAACCATAATCGTAAGTGTTTGTCATATGCTCGTTGTCTTTTTTAGCCCCTTTGTTTTCAACTCATTTGTGGTCTCTTTATTTTTTAGCTGAAAGAAGTGCACCCTCCCCTATCCTCGACATTGAAGATTGGGTGGCTAGCATGCTACCATACATATCAGGGATTTGTGATTGGGTAGTATTTTACAAGCGCTTTAGATTGAAGGTCCCATCTGGTAAGTTTTACTTTGCTTCAGCTCTCAGTCATTCACCATTTCTCATTGATACGATCTCCTTTTGATGTCTAGGTCAGAGGGTTTCCAAAAAGAAAGCTCCAGTGCCGGCATTTCGCCAGGCTATCACAACGATAGGGATGCAATTTGCTTTGGCCGAGTCTATTCGCGGGGTAGTACCCAAGATCTATTGACGAGGGATTCTGCTCTTTAGAATGTTGTTGTGTGGGATGATATCTCTTCCCTTCCTATCTAACATCTTGTAGATGAGTCATCCAATGGAGAGAACTTGTCATCGAAAAAAAGGCGAAGGGTGGAGCTTGGGAAGGCCGTTGTCACTAGTATTGAACCGAAGAAACTCACTACTCCAGAAGTGGCACATACATTTACACCACACGTAGGGGACAATTTCATGGAAGATACTGTTAGATAAAGGAGGTCCTCTTGGGCCGAGGAGGCACATTAAGGTGGGGAACTTGTAAGGACCGCAAAAGGTGGAGAATCATCGGCGGCCAAGGGAGATGGGACGGTACCTACGGGGGATGATGGTTCTGGTTCAGACCTCGACCCTGAAGAGATATGGGCCTTCTTGGAGAGGCACACTCGCATAGAGGTAAGGACGGATGGTCCATACTGGCACGTAATCATCCCCGTGAGTTAAAACCTTTTGGCCAACTCGAAAAGGCGGTGCTGTCCTTTGACCTCTTGTGTGCGGATTCTGAGAACACGGCACTGCAGGCGATGAGTGATGTTGAGTTATCACTCAGTATATCTGGCATGACTTTGCGAGTAAGTGATTTTTAATGTTAGGATTTATTTCGTATGTGTAATCTGTTTATACTAACTCTCTTCTTCTATATATCAGACTTTTATCATGGGTATTGAGGGTGAACGGAGGGAAGAGCGGAGGATGACCCTCTTCAAAAAGGTGACTTCCAAGTACAAGGAGTGCCAGACTAAGCACTGAACGTTGGCCGATGTCTTTACCTAGGATAGTGAATTTCAATTGTTTTGTGATAGGCTCAAACAGAAAGACGAGGAGTTGGCAAAGAAAGATGAAGAGTTAAAGGAGAGGGACGATGAGTTGATGAGAGCCATCAGTCGATGCAGTGAGCTCGAGGCAGCTTTAAAGGCCAAGGATGACAAGTTCAAGGTGAGTAAATGGGTGATGGTTGAGAATGCCGATCTTCAAGCGCGGGTGGCATTTTTAACTGAAAACTTGGGAAGAGAGAGGTGAATGTTGTTGGTCTGTGGGGTGAGTTAAGCACCAAGATCGAAGAGTTGGCTCATACCGAGAAAAATAGAATAGACGTTGTTGCTAAAACGATAGCCTTGGAAGACGCTCTCTACATTTGCAGGTTTGAGCGGGAGAGCGAGGCGGAGACATCTGCACTTATGGTGACAAGGTTAGAGGAATCGATCCAAAATTTGGAGGGAGAGTTATTCGGATTGAATGAGCAGGTCATTACCTTGAAAGCTGAGGAGATGCAACTGCAGTCAATGCCGTCTACGTCTCATACTTCTACCAATCCTGGTGTGCCGCGGGAGTTGTATGAGATGTTGGTTCACGGTTAGCCTCAGCTTGACGTATATAGGTCTTTAAAAATTGATGGGAAGATTTTTAAAGTGTAACTTGAGAGCATATGTGCTAAGGAACATGCGGTTATGCTCTTGATATGCCTGGTGGGGACGACGTTGACGATGATGCAGATAGGCTTGCCTCCGATTCTTGGTATAATGATGAGTATGCCGATGGGGATGATGCGACGTAAAGCCGCCATACTTAGTTATTGTTTTGTTTTGATATTTTTGTGAGGGCGTCTTTGGGCCCTTTGTAAAAAGTATTGTAACTTGACAGTTGTAACGGAACAGTCCCTCCCCCTTTTTTGCTACGTGTTTCTTGATTTCCACTTTCTCTCTTTTTTCCTTTTATGTGGGAAAGTCCTTGATTTTTTATAAGATTGATGTTCAATGCGGTCTGACATTAGAGACTTCGAGTGGAATCACATGCAAAGTAATTCGAGCGAGGTCGAATGTAAAATAATTTGATCAAGGTCGAATGTGAAATAATTCGAATGAGGTCAAATGTATATAATTTAAGTGAGGTTGAATGTTAAAAGATTCGAGCGAGGTCAAACGTAAAATAATTCAAGCAAGGTCGAATGTAGAATGATTCGAGAAAGGTCAAATGTTAAATGATTCGAGCGAGGTCGAATGTGGAACAATTTGAGCGAGGTAAAATATGTTAATTCGAGCAAGGTCGAATGTAGAATGATTTGAGCAAGGTCGAATGTGGAACAATTTGAGCGAGGTCAAATGTGTTAATTCGAGCAAGGTCGAATGTAAAATGATTCAAGCATGGTCGAATGTTGAACGATTCGAGTGAGGTCGAACGTAGAATAATTTGCGCGAGTTAAAATGTGTTAATTCGAGCAAAATCGAATGTGGGATGCGAAAAGACTTGGTGGAAAGTGAAAATGCTGCTTTATTTCATTCATTGGAGAATATCTTGGTTGAGAGTAAAAATGCTACTTTATTTCATTCATTGGAGAATATCTTGGTGGAGAGTCAAAATGCTGCTTTATTTCATTCATTGGAAAATATTACATATGTCCTTCATTTCATACATATATTGGAGAAGTTTCCATGTATCCATTCCCTTTATCGTTTGGCCTGGAAAAGTAGTCGGCACCCGGGGCGATGAATTATACTTGAACTTTGAGACGTCCCTTTGTCGCCTCATTAAAAAACTCACCAAGAAAATCCAATTGGGAAAAAACTCAGATGAGGGAAAAAGGGTACGACGCGGTAGGCATCTGTTTGCAAAAGTTAAAGTATTTGAGATGCGAGACGTTCCAATTTTTTTGTAGTAGTTTTCCCTACATAGTTTCTAGTTGAAAAGATCCTTTGTTGGCTGCTGCTGTGATCTTATACGCCTGTCCCAATTAGTTTCTAGTTTGCCTTTTCTATATTTTATTTCTTGTATTTTAGCCTTGAGTACATAGTCTCCAACTTTGAGCGGTCGTACTTTGGTGTTTTTGTTGTAGTACCATTCTGCTTGTTGCTTTTGGGCTACCATTCTTATATAAGCCATGTCTCTTCATTGCTCTGCTTCGTCGAGGTCCTGTTTTCTATTTTCGTCATTGCACGACCCACTTTCGTTGGAGTACCTCAAACTGGGTTTGCCGACCTCAACCAGTGTCATGGTGTCAGTCTCAGTCGCGTAGACTAGTGAGTGTGGTATTTCTCTTGTGCTTGTTTTTGGTGTGGTGAAGTATGCCCACAGTACCTTTGGGAGTAATTCCGACCATAGTCCCTTGGCATCTACAAGTTTTTTCTTCAAGATATTTAGTATTGTATTGTTGGAGGATTCAGCCCAACCGTTACCGGCATGGTGATATGGCGTGGAGAGTATTTTCTTGATGTGCCATTTTTCGAAGAACTCGACGGTCTTCTTTCCGGTGAACTGGGGTCCATTGTCACAACTGATTTTTTTGGGGATGCTAAAGTGGCATATGATGTTTCTCCATATGAATGTGATAACTTCCTATTTGCGTAATTGGGTGAACGCACCTACTTCTACCCATCTGGATAAATAGTCAGTTAAAACTAAAATAAAGCGTACATTACCTCGCCCTTTTGGGAGCGGTCCGACGATGTCCATTCTCCATTTGATGAACAACCATAGAGATGTAACAGAATGGAGGTGCTCGCCCACTTGGTGTATCATAGGGGCATACTTTTGGCATTATTCGCATTTCTTGACATAGTCGGCGGCTTCCTTCTTCATTGTGGGCCAATTATATCCTGCTCAAATGAGGCATCTAACGATGTCCCGATATTTTCTTTTCCTTTTTTTGTTTTGATTTTTTTTTTGAAAAATGATAGGAAGATGCAAAATCATTTTTTAGGATTTTTCATTCACCTGTTTTCTCTTTATCTTAAAAAAATGTGAAAGAAAAACATAACTGGGCCCTACTTTCTTTATTTTTACATTTCACCCTCTTTTCTTTCTCATTAACTCTCAACCATCATTAGTTCGCCAAATGACCCTTTTACTCTTGAAGAAATGAAACATATAGAAGATAGGATGCAAATAATTTTGAAAACACAAAAATAGTTTTATGTTTTGATATAGTTTAGTTTAATTAGTTAAGATTAGTTTTATATTTTTATATTATAAATTGTGTATAATTTTAGAAGGAAGAGTTAGTTTGGATTTGTTTATCCCATCTTAATGAGTTTTGTAGTCCATTTTTAGTCTTGGACCCATTTTAAGCCCGATACCCAATACTCAATCCTAAGACCTAACCTTCAGCACCCTGTACATATAGACTCTAAGACATCAGTCGTTTTTCATCAAGAATAGACCCCCCTCTCGACTTCATCTTCTTCAGCCATAAACACACCCAAGAGGACCCCTTCCCCCCCGAACTTCTTCTAGCTTCACTATTGAATACCCCTAGACCTTTCTTCTCCATATTGAGCACATCCTAAGATAAGAACTTGGTCTCTCTAACAAGAAGTAGCAGCCTGCCTCCCTCACCAAACTCGTTCATCTCGTGGCCTCCAGTCCCTCAACCAGCGACCCGAAAACACCATAAGCCACCAAGCGACTCGAAAACACCAGAAGTCACCAAGGTTCTATTGCCGTGCTTGCTTTTCGATCATGTTCAATCGTTGGGATTCTCATTAAGTTGTATTTGTCAGAGATTCAAATATATTTGAAAAAAATTCAGGTCCCTCTTTCTTTCTTTTCTCTACTATTTGTGATGCTACTCTCATGTTATGATTGAAATAAATGACTGGCCTATTCTTGTTTGTTCGTTGAATTTTCGTTGAATGACTGAAGTTATATCGTCTAGGATTTATGTTGGATTCAGTTTCATTATATTTGCGATAGAATTTGATTAAGTAATACATAGAAATACTCTATTCTTTCGTAATGGTTTTAGCAATCCATTTAGCTGCAATCTAGATTTTAGAAGATATAAGAAGGTTAAATGTTCTTGATCTTGGTCTATGATTGGATCTGTTGAGAAGAAAACTTGAATTTCATCAAATCGTGGGCGTATTAGCAAACTGTTGCATTACATTTAGTTCTGGAATGTTTGTTGAATTTGTGGGAGTGGGGAAAATACAAAAATAATTAATTTGTTTACATGCTTTAGTTCTTTTTATTTATTTACTTTGTTATAGTGTCCGTTAGTGGCATACTTAGGCCGTACCATACCCAGGTAGGTGAACCTTTAGGCGCATTTTGAATTTATTATTGGAATTATGTACAGGTTCGCGTGACATGATTACGATTTTCTAAAATAAATATTCGTAGTTTGCTTTAGGCACAACTTAATCAACCATCGTAGTTGTGTACAGGTTCGCGTGACATGATTACGATTTTAAAAATAAAATCAGAGTATGTGTTTGTGCAACTTTGACTAAACTTTTCTAATAATAATAAAGCATTATTAATTGTGGACACGTTCGCGTGGCATGATTCTTGATGCTCCAAATAAATGGGTACATGTGCGCGTGACCTATTTTAATATAATTAATTAAAAGAGATAAAAATGCACATATGTTTAAAAATAAGTATTTAGACAATTTGATTAAGACAGGTATGATCAAAGCGACCGTGCTAAAATCACGAAATCCGGAATGCCTAACACCTTCTCCTGGTTAACAGAATTCCTTACCTGGATTTTTGTGTTCGTAGACCATAAATAGAGTCAAACTTCCTTGATTCAGGATTTTGAATCAGTGACTTAGGACACCATAATTATCCCAAGTATCGACTCTGATTTTAATATAAATAATCCTGTTTCGATTGTCACTTAGATTGGAGAAAAACTCCCTTATAACCCTTCCGGGGTAGTAAAAAAGAGGTGGCAACTCTGCGGAGGAGAGAGAACCTAGAACTTCTGGTTCAGGGTTTAGACTTCGAGCTTGTTTTTATGATTTTTACATGGCTTTATTTATTGTTCATATTATCGTATTTGTGGACCTAATGTGCTAAATATTGTTGATTTACCATTTTGATATTACTTAAACTATATTAAACTGTCTCTCTATGCCTCCTCTTTGAGTCTTCAAAAAAAATGTTGCACACGTTCGCGTGGGCCACTTTTTCTGTTAGAAGTTATACCATATAGAACGAGGCTAGGCCAACAACAAAGCCGGGTAGACTTTGGTGCTCCCGGTACGTTGCCCCCTCTTTGGCTCGAGTTGTCTGCTCGGATAAGCCAGGTCTAGAACATAACCTGAGATTAAAACCTAGAATAACATAACCTCATGTCGGATCCCTATTAGAAACATTTGTTGCATCACGTGCATTTGACGTAGGGTACTCACGCCGGAGTTGGGTCTGTCTAGGACAGGTGTACCCAAAAAATAAAAATAAGATGCTATTTTTGTATATTTTTTATTTAAATTTATGAAAGACCATAAACTAAAATATTTTTTTATAATTTTTATTTTTGTAAAGAAATAAAGTAAAAGAGTCAAATTTGTTGAAATAGCGATATTAGGCGTAAATCAAATATTTATATGCTAAAATATAAAAAATATTGTGGAGAGTCAAAAATCACATGTCTAGAACTCCGACAACAATGGCGACCTTAAGAAAATCAAGGGAATTGGAACTCAAACAACCAAGGTAATTGGAATGGTAACAACAACCAAAAGAATTGGAACAATAAAAGTAATCAAGGAAATTGGAATGGTCAAAATAACCAAGGCAATTGGAGTGGCAACACCCAAGGATAATAGGGAGGCAACATCAAGGGAGTGGAACAATAATCAAGGCAATTCGGGGTCGGGCTTTCAAAGGCCCCCGATGCATTAACAATCGATTAAACCTCTTCCTTATACTTTCCATTGTCCAAGCTCTTCCAATAATAAGATGGACGAATTGAGAATATGTTCAACCAAATGATAGAGAAGAATACCGACTCCTATGCCCAACTAGCCTCTCACAACACTTCAATTTACAATTTGGAAGTTCAACTGGCGCAAATCTCGCAAGCTTTAAATAATCATCCTAAGGAGGAACTACCAATTGACACGGTGGTAAACCCAAAGGGTGGGAATAATACGGGACATGACATGGCCATTACTACAAGAAGTGGAAAAGGTAGCGATGCAACCATCTCAAATTAAAGGAAACTTGTGGATGATGAGCAATTGATATAAGAGGTTGAGATTACGAACAATGAGGTGCAAGGAAATGATGAAGTGTGGATTTTGATAGTGATGACAATGTGGAGGAGACTTAAGAGGAAGTGAACCCGTCTAGTGAGCCAATTGTTGACATACCGGAACTGGTAGTTCCAAAGGCTAAGCCACCAATGTCTATGCCTCCTCCTCCATATCCTCAAAGTCTTGCCAAGCAAAATGGCGAGAATCAATTCAAAAATTTCATTGACATGATGAAGATTCTATCTATTAAGGTGCCATAGGTTGAGGCTTTGGAGAAAATTCCCGGTTATGCAAAGTTCATTAAGGACTTGGTGACAAAGAAGCAGTCGATGAATTGTGAAACTATTAAGAGGACTTATCAAGTGAGGGAGATTGTGCATTCAATGGCTCATAAATTGGAAGATCGCGGCGTTTTCACAATGCCCTGTACCATTGGAGGTGACCATTTTGTTAAAGCTCTTTGTGATCTTGGAGCAACTATCAATTTGATGCCCTATTGGGTTTTGAAGATTTTGGGGATTGGGCAACCAAGACCCACATATATGATATTACAAATGGCAGATCGTACCATGAAGAGACCGTTGGGTATAATTGATGATGTGTTGGTTCATGTTGATAAATTCATTTTTCTAATGTATTTTGTCATTCTTGATTGTAAAGCAGACTATGAGGTGCAGATTATTCTTGGGAGACATTTTCCTTGCTACAGAGAAGGCTCTAGTGATGTTGAAGCCAGAGAACTACTGTTTAGGTTGGTGATGAGAAAGTGGTTTTTCATGTGTGTAAGTCTATAAGGCAACCTAATATAAATGAGGTGTGCTCTTTCATGGACTTGGTGACCGATGTGATTATTTATGAAACAAGTGTTGTGATGAATGTTGATGATATTTTGGAGGTCATCTTGCTCAATTATGATGATGAAGAGATGGAGGGTTACATGGAATGTGTGAACTCTTTGCAAGGGATGGGATAGTATGCTTATGAACCCCACAAATTTTCCTTGGATTTTGAGAATAGAACCACTCCTCCAACAAAGCGTTTAAATGAGGAGCCTCCCATCTTGGAGTTGAAGCCATTGCCCCCACATCTTCAGTATGAATTTCTTGGCCCTTCTTCTACTTTACCGATTATTCTTTCCTCTTGATTTATTAATATGTAGCTAGACTCCACATTGGCAGTGCTATAAAATGAAGAAAGCTATTGGATGGACACTGGCGGATGTTTGGGGAATGTGTTTTTAAGGCACAAGATTAATTTGGAGGAATGTGACAAACCATCTATTGAACATCAATGCAGACTCAATGAAGCCATGGAAGAGGTTGTGAAGAAGGAGATCATCAAGTGGTTGGATGCCGGGGTTGTTTACCCCATTTTCGATAGTTCGTGGACTTCTCCGGTTCAATGTGTCCCAAAGAAAAGGGGCATGGCGGTAGTCACCAATGATAATAATGAGTTGATTCCTACAAGAACAGTGACTAGGTGGAGAGTGTGTATGGACTATCGCAAGCTCAACAAAGTCACAAGGAAGGATCATTTCCCACTTCCCTTCCTAGGTCAAATGCTTTATAGATTGGCTGGTTATGCTTTCTATTATTTCCTTGATTGGTTTTCCGTCTACAATCAATTTCCAATTGCTCCAGAGGATCAAGAGAAGACTACTTTCACATGTCCTTATGGTACATTCTCATTCTCCCGAATGCCATTTGGGTTGTGCAATGTGTATGCAAAATAATTTCAACATAGTGTGTGTGTGTGTATATATATATATATATTTATATATATATGCATATAAAAGCAAGTCGAGTGTTTTATTATTTTTTTACAATTTTTAAAAGTTTTTTAAACCAATTTATTGCCCTATTTTAACAGTACAAAATCAATAATTATTCCAAAAATTATCATTTTTGATGATTCACTTATTTAATTCACATATTTATACCAAAATATAGGTAAAATGATTTTTGTATATTTTTTACCATCTTATTTGGTATTTAAAAGACTAAATTGTGTATAATTACAATTTTATCCTACTTAAGATTAATAGCATTTTTATAATTATAAAATTGGGTTCAGTATTTTTAAATTAATATCTATACACTATTAATATAAAAAGGGAAAAAGTGGTTATTTAACAGTTAGCCCTATTTCATTTAAATTTTAGCCCAAAGTGACCCATCATTAAACCCCAATTTCATATCTCAAACCGGACCAGACCAATTCCTAAATCACCTGACCCCTAACCCATTAATTTTATCCGCCCAGCTCCCCTTTTGATCCAGGTCGTTGATCATTTTGATCAACGACCATAATTTCCCATTTCCTTTTTAATTTCCCAAACACCCCCAACCCTAATCACTTTCACCCAATCAGCCGCCTTTGAATCCCTTCGTCTCTCAAACTCTCTTGAACTCTCCAAAACCCTAGCCTCCTTCTACCCCTCTTCAACCACCACTCCATCGGAATCCATGGCTTCTTAGGCCATGGATAGTTGGAACTCACCTATCTTCACCAGTAAGCCATGGTTGTTCGAAGCTTCAAGGCCTGACCTAGATGATTCCCTCTCCGATCTTCTCAAACCTTTAATTTCATGGATCCTCCGGCCATGCTCTAGCATATTCAAGACTCAGGAGCCTGATTCTTGACCTTTCTGACTCAAGATCAGACCTGTTTCCAAGCCTTTCTCATTTCTAGGGTTTCTCCGAAACCCTAAACTATTCAAGGTTCTTTCACCATTATTTGTTTAGATCTATGCTGTATCTATGCTTTTCTTGCCATCTAAAGTGTTTTCCCCAAAAGTTTCTTTTCAAAATCGTTTCTCTCCGATTTTAGGGTTTCTGAAAGGATTTTTTGAAAAAAAAAATCTTTCTGATTTTTCTTCTTCTTTGTTTTATGTGTGTTTGTCTATACCCTGCTCGTGTGATTTATTTTTATCATGCATATACTGTCTTCTACCTTTTCTCTTCTACTATGCATGTTACTCGTATTAATGTTTGTTATGTTTGCTTTACTCTTTACTATATGTGTTTATCGTTAATTTATTTGATTTTTGTTTACTAGACTATGTTCATGTTCTTACACGTTTCATTTAGTTGTGTTCAGGTTTGTATTATCTCCTTCCTCTAAACTTGTTTAGGTTCTGAGTTTTCTCAAATATATTCTTCATGATTTTTCTTCCTTTGACGTTCAAACATGTTATCATATCTGTTTTGTTGAAACTCTGAAACAAATGGCTTGCTTTCTCACCTCCATGTCTAATTCAATTTTGAAACCCTAGGTTTTGGGGGTTTCCTTTGACAATTTTGATATTGTGTTCGAGTTAGGGTTCCACTTTGGGACCCTGGACTCTCAGACTCACTATGAGTCTGCAAATTGAACTTGTATCTCTTTGCTTATGATTTTGAACTTTTCTTTGATTGGACTATTTTATAAATAATTTGACATTCTCACATATTTGTGTGCTTTATATATGAGAACTTTTTTTTCAAAAAGGTTTTGCCAACTACTAATTGATTCCGAATTCCTTTAATGATTTTTACTTGATTGTTACTAATTTTCTCTAATTGAACCTTTCATTACCCTTTTCTCTACTTGATTCATTCAAATAAAAGCATGCAATTTTGATTTTACTGGTTGATTCCCATTCCTTTTTTTACAAACAGTGTACTATTGGTTTGATGCCTTAAATAGATTCTCTGTACTTATCCTTTATTATATTGCTAGGAATGTATTTGATTACAATATTTTTCATTACCTTTTTCTTACTTATTTGGTGCACTATAAAAGGGGCTCGACCCTTCTTCATTGAAACAACTTTTACAAACTTTTACGAACTTTTACAAACTTTACAACTTTAGAACTGTGAACTTCTGAATCCTAAAGTTCAAAACTCATACTCTCACACACATACTCTCAATCACAATACTCTTTCAATTATCTACTCTCTTCTGAGACTTGTCGTACTGCTTTGCTTGCAACTTGGCTTTTCAAGACTGATATTTTACTTATTTGTTTTCCCTGAAACTGGTATGTCTCAATTTTGATTTCAGCTCCTTCCCTATGTGTTTACTTTACAGTTGACATGTTCTTGCCTACTTTGCTTTTCATATTCTGTATTAAATATGTTACTTTCTTTTATGTTTACTGCTTGTTATAAAATTCCCATACCCCCATTCCCTTCTATGTGCTGAGTTAAAGTTCATGGCCTGGCAGTATCCAAATTATTGCCCAGGTCTGAGCCTGCCCTTCAATGGGTCCTAACTCCCAAATTTGGCTAACAGACTGGTCAGGGGTGTGCCAGCATCCTAATTGCTGGGTAGAAGGCATGCTCGTATGATTACTATTTACAAATTCTAAATTCATACATAACGTATAGAACTCTTGCCTATAAGTTTCTGCATATAGAAATCATGTATAACTTTGTGCGCTTACGCATTTAGAAATCCTGCCTATAAGTTATGCATTAAACGTAGAAATCTTGCCTATATGACTGTTTCATTACTAGAAACCATGCCTATAAGTTTCTACGTATAGAAAATCATGCTTATAGTTTTGTTTCTACACCTCTGCATATACGTCTGTCATTAGGCAAATAATCAAAGAATTAATAATAATAAACTTCATTCTAGATACCATGCCTATAGGACTCATGCACTCATGTAGTTGTCTTAAACCAACAACGTTTAAAAATCATGCCTATAGGATGTAATCAGTTGATCAGCTTCGTCTATTTTACCTATGAGTTTGAAACAGTAACAATATCGTTTAAAATCTGCAGAGCTTTGTTTATAAAACCAGTAATTTTTCTTTAAAATCAGTACACCTTCTACATTGTTAGAGATCATGCATATAGGCCTTATCTAGACAAACCAGTAGGTAATTAATCAACTGCGTCAGTCCATGATAAACTACAACCAGACAAGGCCTAATTCGTACTTCTCATCTGATAAATATGTGATAAATCAGCCACCCCTTTAACGTTTAAGTTTAATTAAAGACCTAACTAATACCTGTAAGTCATGCTAAACAATTTTTTCTTTGAATGAGGAGGCCTATTTGAGCCTTTAACTGTTATGTGTTCTCCCCTTTTAACTGTTATGTGCTTTGTTTGTCGCATTAGGTTTTTGTCCTTTTAAAACTTTGAAAAAGCCAATATCCCTTCCCTTTAGGATTATTAGTCCAAACTGCCTTCGGGACTGATAAGGTTGGGGCGGGTAGTAGCATGCAATAAGTAACGAGACCATTCCGCAATTTAGTACCTTAAGGGGGTGGAAAAGGGTAGACATGGATATGATGATCACGCGATAACACCACATGTATAAATGGTTATCGGGTGTTGCGTAGGGTGATCCATGTTATTTATAAACCTAGGACCCCCCCCCCTCCCTCTATATGTGTTTACTTCTTTTTTCAAAATTTGTTTTAAAAACTATCAGTTTTTCTGTTCTTTTAAACCCCATCTTTCACTTTAATCATTTTAAATCTCTTTTAGTCATTCAATATCCAGTATTGTTTCTTTTCCAAATTTCCGCCCCATTTCATTCCTTTGTTTGATTATTTGTACCAATTATTTGACCCCATTTTCTGCACTTGTATATTCTTTAAATAATTATGAAATCGCCTATTCCGAAACTTCAAAATATTTATTTATGTTTTACACTTCCCTTTGTTTCCAATTATGTAAAAGTTGTATTGTATGTTTATTCTTTGTTTACATTTAAAGTCACAATTATAGCATGGTCGGGAACCACACTAGTGGATCTTGGGGGTGCCTAATACCTTCCTCCCGCGTTAATTTCAAGCCCTTACCCATTCTCTGGTTCTTCTCTTTTTTATTTATTTATTTTTCTTCTTAGTGTCCTAATGCACTTAATCATTAGGTGGCGACTCTTCTAAATCTCAAACCCAATTCCCAAAAGGAAAAGAGTTGTTTGCCCAAATGTCATAAACCCGATTTCGCCCTAGAAAATGGGAACATCGACAACATGGCGACTCTGTTGGGGATTTTTCTTTAGGCTTTTACTATTTCATGTTACTTGTGACTTTACCGCCTCTTTATTTAATGCCTTTATCTCTTTTCTACTAGAAAACTGACTTGTCTCTTTGTTTCTTTTCTTTAATGCTTTCTTTTACCATTTTCCTTCAATACTATTGTAATTATAAGCAATTATTGTAATCATTACTTTATGAACATGCAAATACGTGACAACTTGTTTCATTCTTGTAATTGCATATTCAACATCATATTCCACTCGTGCCAAATAAAATACCATATCAATGCTTATAATGAGTGGTTGCGCCCTTCCGATATTATCACCCCCTAAATTTGGCAAAGGCGTATTTGCAGTAAAACAAGTCGATCATCGGTGCAGTCGATGATTCTGTGTCTATTCCTCTTGAGTTGTCCGCTCAAGGGTACCGGTCTAGCACCCAATAAAAACCTTACTCTGTTCAATTGTGCATGCATCATGGTCAAACCTAGCCAAGTCAGTTATGTTGTCCGCATAATAACTCTTTAAGATAGCCTTGTCTAAAATCCATTGGGTTTCCCTGGAACCCAAACGGACATTACCACGTCTGTGCATTTATTTGGAGAACTAAATGCTGCTTATACCAATTATTGATATTTAAATAGTCGAGTCCGGT
The DNA here is from genome assembly GCA_026770625.1 of Nicotiana glauca. Lineage (NCBI taxonomy): Eukaryota > Viridiplantae > Streptophyta > Magnoliopsida > Solanales > Solanaceae > Nicotiana > Nicotiana glauca. The sequence goes on along the minus strand of MU708850.1, from coordinate 56,234 downwards.
GGGGGGTAAGGGTCTAACACTTTGTTTTGCAGTAAATGAGGCACGAAGTCCCCAAATTCGGCATGGTAACCAACATCCACCCAAGGTTGCTAAGCTGGTGGTAAGACCTTCACTCTAGTGATCAGACTCTCATCCGTAAATATTTGGGAAATTTACCTTCTCTTCTGGAAATCCAACCCAACAGCAAAATCATAGGGGCTGAAACTCTATTCTGGGATGGCGATAAGTCTGTGTTCCGCTTTGGGGACCTTGAAATAATACCTCTGCTCGAAGAAATAAGAGGACTAGCTAGTAACCCCTGGGAGACTCCGGGTTTGCTTGTGCCATAAAATCGTAAGGGTATGGGTTTTCTCAAAATGATGGGACTAAAGAAGAACACAGAGTTGACCTGCTTGAAGGATTCCTACATTCCTTTCGACTATCTGTACAAGAGATATGGCCATAGCAAGTCCTACCGCACTTACCCAGATGAACTCGCCCTCACATCATTGGGGCATATCCACAGAAGAGTCTTCATCTTTATGTTCTTCTTTTTGGGGATGATAGTATCCATGCCAGACTATCCATGGTCACCAAGACTTTAATGGAAGGAATTGGCCGGCAGCCTTTTATCATAGTACCTATGATCGTTGCGGAGATATAGCAAGCCCTGGAAAATTGCCAACGAGGGGCCAAACACTTTGAGGGTTGTAACTTGCTGCTCCAACTCTGGCTCATAGAGCACCTCCAAAGGGGTGAATATCGACAAAAGATTCTGCGCAGATACTGGGTTGATCATATCGCCTTCTATCAGCCAAGGCGAACGAACTATATGCCTAACATGTTTTCCCAACCAAGAGTGGGTAGAGTTATTTGAAAATCTGAAAGAGGACCGAGTGCAATGGATGTTCGAATGGTTCCCTACTGAAGAGTTCATTGTCCGATCTTGGGATGCACCATTTCTTATACTCATTGGTCTGAGAGGAACTTATCCTTATTTCCCTCTTCGAGTCATGAGGCATGCATGAAGAAAGAAGGTTATACCAAAGGTCGAAAAAATGAGTCACTTCAGGACCGACCTTCAAGATGACGATAGTCCATACAAGTGTCAAGCTCAGCATATGTGGCACTGCAAAATTGTCCTGGGAAAGGATTCCATAGAATTAGACAGGTACCATGTTGCTTATACTCCATACTATCCAAGATGGTTTGAAGACGATCATAATGGGTTAGGACAACCAGGGTTTGTTCAAGGTCATATGATCATCGACGAAAAGGCTTAAGTACAGGTTAAGTACAACCAATTGCGCAAAAGGATTCGGGAATGCGAAAGTGAGTATCGGGGAAATTCAAGAAGCCCATCAAAAGCTGATTGAAGAATAGAAAGACATGGCTGTCAGTGCCAACAAGCGACTGGGGTATTTGGAGCGGGGTTTAGTATAACTAGAAAGGAATTTCATCCAGAGGATCGAAAATTGCCAGAATGCTGAAGGAAACAAAGGAGGACACTTGGCTAGAGCCTACTTGCTGCTGGGACTACGTGAGTTGGTGAAGCTGTTCGATGGAGCTAAAGATGCCAAGTCTGGGAAAGTTCCTTCAAGGACCAAGTAATTAGGAGTCTTTTCTTTGCTTTTATGTAATAAGGCAAATGACCATTAGTGACATTTTATTTTCTGCTATTTTATTGTCGTTTTGGGATTCATCTTACTTTTATCAATAAAATAAGGCATTTAGCATTATAAGTTCTCCAAATCAAGTTGTCACTAGGCCTACCTCGGGCATAATGAGGCTCACAAATTAGGACATGATTTATATTCTTGCACTATGTGTTTAAATGTTGGAACGTTTTCTTCTCACGATCCTCACTAACGTTTTACCTTGATTTGTTTTTACTTTTGTTTATTCCCCTCCCCAAAGGTTAGTTCGTGCACTCTGGCATCGTCATCTTACTCCATAAGATCTAAGGGCCCTCTACCTCCTCCTCTTCCGAGTCCTATCAGAAACAAGAACAAGGGAAAAATGGAAGATTTGAGCAACATCAGAAAGGACAACTCAGTTGAAAGGGTAGAGGCTCCTCATGGTATTCAGGTTTCCAAGAAAAATGCCTCCCCGCTCGAACAGAAGTTATTGAAATTTCAGGAAGAACTAGACCAAGTTCAGAACTTCGCAAGCTTGTCGTTTTCCCTCACTACCCCAGATGTCAACTTCCCCAACACTCAAAATCACACACCACAACAAAACATCTCGAAATCACAAGACCAACATGCTCCCCATCACCACTACAACACATGCCACACTTCAAACAACACCCCACTGCTCATCCATGAACCACTAAACTCCACAAATGATCATCACCACAACATCCCCATATATTTGGAAACCATACCACACCCCATTCATCCTGCCTCGAGCACACCTGAATCTGATGACAAAGACTCTCTTATCAGGAATCTATCCACAGAACTCAAGAAGTTGACTAACCAAGTTCAGGATGTTGAAGGAAGCAAGGGGATCAAGGGACTGAATTACGAAGACCTTTGCATTCGACCATATGTACAACTACCCAAGGGGTACAAACCTCCCAGGTTCAAAATGTTCGATGGCACCGGGGATCCCAAAGTTCATTTGAGGACATACTGCGACAAGCTGGTCCGAGTAGGAAAAGATGAAAAGATTCGCATGAAGCTCTTTATGAGAAGTCTGAAAGGGGATGCTCTATCTCGGTACATTATCCAGGGCCCGAGGAAGTGGTTGAACTGGGTAAGTATGGCGTTTGATTTCATGGACAGGTTCAGATTCAACACAGAAAATATGCCAGATGTGGTCTACATCCAGAACTTAAAGAATAAACCTACGGAGACATTCCGCGAGTATGCTACTTGTTGTAGATCAGAAACTACCAAGGTCAGGCCAACTTTAGAATAAGAGCAAATAAACAGTTTTTTCGTTCGGGCTCAAGACCCACAATACTGCGAAAGGTTGATGCTGATTGATTGCCAGAAATTTTCCGACATCACCAAGCTAGGAGAAAGGATCAAGGAAGGTACTAAAAGTAGTATGGTCACTAACTTTGAAGCATGACAGGCTACCAACAAGGATCTATAGTCTGGTGGCACCTCCAAGAAAAGGGATGTGAGTGTCGTGATGGTTGCACAGAGAACAAAATCCCCAATAAAATACCAAACCTACCCAATACCCCCTCGTACATATCAACCTAATTTGGACTACGTTTAATATGATTCCCGTTTAAGAGGGAATACGTAGGTAGCCCTATGGGTTCGGTCACAATTCAATAAAATTTTCATTTCCCCCGCAATTGGAAACTGGGACAGAATTTTAAGGAGGACTCTCAAAATTTTGAAGTTGATTTAAGGCATTTACCATAATCAGCCGTTAGAAGCAGCAAACCAATAAACTGGGGCAGAATTTTGAGGAGGACCCTCAAAATTTCGGAGCAAAAGAGGTTGCAATGTCTTGAACCGCGTCGCAGTCGTCGGTTCATCTAAAGAAAAATTATTTTTCAATTGTACATTTATGTTACACTTTACTAAATCATGCATATCTACTGTCAAATTGCTTTGTTTAGCGACGCTACCCCATTGATACACAACATCACTGAAAACAGAGCCAAGTAGGACAAGCGAAGTCCACAGGGAATACGAACTAACCTTTCCCCTCTACAAACTCACGATTTTTCTTTAGATACAGGCACCCAAGTTGCAAATCACTAAATATATTTATACACTCATACTTTTAGGGAATACGACCCTCAGAACCATCACCTATTCACCTTTGCTATCCGCATACAACATCCCCAGCAACTATAATATCGCAATCAGCTATCAGCTAGCAAGCCACAACCAAACTTTTTTACTACTGTTCGCATTTTTCTGCATTGCATAAGGCTACTATTCTGCCTTTCGAGGTTAAGCTCTACCTCTATCTGTATTTTTTGCATTGCATAAGGCTAGTATTCTGCCTTCCGAGACTAAGCTCTGTCTCCAAATGCATTTTTCTGCATTGCATAAGGCTACCATTCTGCCTTTCGAGGTTAAGCTCTACCTCCATCTGCATTTTCTACATTGCATAAGGCTACCATTCTGCCTTCCGAGGTTAAGCTCTACCTCTATCTGCATTTTCTCGCATTGCATAAGGCTACCATTCTACCTTCCGAGGTTAAGCTCTACCTCTATCTGCATGGCTGAAATAGCGCCACCTTTATTTAAATCCTACATCGGCTGAAATATCGCCACTTTATTTAAATCTTACATCGACTGAAAGATCATCGTTTTACTTGCATTCTACATGGCTAAAATATCGCCACCTTTATTTAAATTCTGCATCGGCTGAAATATCGCCACCTTTATTTAAATACTGCATCGACTGAAATATAGCCACCTTTATCTAAATTCTGCGTCGGCTGAATTATCGCTATCTCTATTTAAATCTTGCATTGGCTAAAAGATTGCCACCTTCTGAATTTTATGGGCTGAAAGATGGCCAAATTGTCCAAAGGCGTCATTGCTCAGAGGTATCATTTCATAGCCCGATAACGGAATGTCATGGCTTGAGGACCCCCATTTTATCTTTTGCATAGCATTATTCAAAAGCATCATGGTTCGGAGGCATCATTCTCACAGCCCAAGAACATCATTTCATAGCCTGCGAATCCTTTATCATACGCTTCATGGCCCAGGACGTCATGGTTTGAGGACGTCATCGTAACCATCCAAAGACAGCATTAATGGTCCAACGAAAACTTGCATCACGTTTAAATTTATGCACAATGTATGTTCGTATTTCTTAGTTGTAGGCAAACTGTCTAGCAACAGCCGTCTCAGCAGGAGCAATCCCGCTCTGATTCTCACAGCCTACTAGATTTTGACCATCCATCGCGTCCGTTCTTGGAAAAATCTTCATCGACATATTCCGTCGACAGATCCCGAACTACATATGGCCTGATTCCTATAAGACCGGGGATATGTAGGCAACTCAGGAACCAGAGCTCGGTCAAAATTCTTCAACTCATTTCGATCGGTCAAATAGGCCATCATATCTTTACCCAACAACTCTTTCATCCTTCCCGGGTAAAGAGGGGTAGCTGTTGATACCCAATTTTTTCCTGTATATTTTTTATATGAAAAATAATTTCAAAATAGTGTATATATGAATATATAAGCATATCCATGTGTTTTATTATTTTTTCCAATTTTTAAAAGATTTTAAAACCAATTTATTGCCTTATTTTAACAGTACAAAATCAATAATTATTCCCAAAATTATCATTTATGATAATTCACTTATTTGATTCTCATATTTACACCAAAATATAGCTAAGGTCATTTTTTGTATATTTTTTATAAATTTATTTAGTATTTAAAAGACTAAATTGCGTATAATTGCAATCTTAGCCTACTTTAAGAGTAATAGCATTTTTATAATTGTATAATTGGGTCCAGTATTTTTAACTTAATATCTATACATTATTAATTATTTCAGTATTTTAATTTTGCTTTTAAAATCATCTTTACTATTTTTACAAAATAAAAAGGGAAAAAGTGGTTATTTAAAAGTTAGCCCTATTTCATTTAAATTTTAGCTCAAATTGACCCCTCATTAAACCCCAATTTCAGATCTCAAACCGCAATAGCCCAATTCTTAAATTACCCGAGCCTTGACCCATTAATTTTACCCGACCAGCTCCCCTTTTGATCTAGGTCGTTGATCATTTTGATCAACGACCATTATTTCCTCTTTCCTTTTCAATTTGACAAACACCCCTAACCCTAATCACTTTCACCCAATCAGCCACCTTTGAATCTCTTCGTCTCTCAAACTCTCTCGAACTCTCCAAAACCCTATCCTCCTTTTACCCCTCTTCAACCACCACTCCACCGGAATCCAACGCTTCTCAGGCCATGGATTATTGGTACTCACCTATCTTCACCAGTAAGCCATAGTTGTTCGAAGCTACGAGGCATGACCTTGACGATTACCTCTCCGATCTTCTCAGACCTTTGATTTCATGGAGCCTAATTCTTGACCTCTCCGACTCAAGATCGAACCTGTTTCCAAGCCTTTCTCATTTCTAGGGTTTCTCCGAAACCCTAAGCTATTCAAGGTTATTTTATCGTTATTTATTTATATCTATACTATATCTATGCTTTTCTTGCCATCTAAAGTGTTTTCCCAAAAGTTTCTTTTCAAAATCGTTTCTCTCTGATTTTAGAGTTTATGAAAGGATTTTTTGAAAGAAAAAAATCTTTCTGCTTTTTCTTCTTTTTTGCTTTTTGTTTATTTGTCTATACCCTGCTCGTGTGATTTCTTTTTATCACGCATGTACTGTCTTCTACCTTTTCTCTTCTACTATGCATGTTACTCCTAGTAATGTTTGTTGTGTTTGCTTTACTCTTTACTATATGTGTTTACCGTTAACTTATTAGATTTTTGTGTACTGGACTCTGTTCATGTTCTTACATGCTTCATCTACTTGTGCTCAAGTTTCTATTATCTCCTTACTCTAAACTTTTTTAGGTTTTGTGTTTTCTCAAATATATTCTTCATGATTTTTCTTCCTTTGTCGTTCAAACATGTTATCATATCTATTTTGTTGAAACTCTGAAACAAATGGCTTGCTTTCTCACCTCCATGTCTGATTCAATTTTGAAACCCTTGGTTTTGGGGGTTTCCTTTGACAATTTTGATTTTGTGTTCGAGTTAGGGTTCCACTTTGGGACCCTGGACTCTCAGACTCACTATGAGTCTGCAAATTGAACCAGTATCTCTTTGCTTATGATTTTGAACTTTTCTTTGATTGGACTCTTTTCTAAATAACTTGACAATCTCACATATTTGTGTGCTTTATATATGAGAACTCTTCTTTCAAAAAGGTTTTGTCAACTACTAATTGATTCTGAATTCCTTTAAGGGGCTCGACCCTTCTGCATTGAAACAACTTTTACGAACTTTTACAAACTTTACAACTTTATAACTGTGAACTTCTGAATCCTAAATTTTAACACTCATTCTCTCACACTCATACTCTCAATCACAATACTCTTTCAATTATCTACTCTCTTTTGAGACTTGTGGTACTGCTTTGCCTGCAACTTGGCTTTTCAAGACTGTTGTTTTACTTATTTGTTTTCCCTGAAACTGGTATGTCTCAATTTTGATTTCAGTTCCTTCCCTGTGTGTTTACTTTACAATTGCCATGTTCTTGCCTACTTTCTTATTCATATTCTGTATTAAACATGTTACTTTCTTTTATGTTTACTGCTTGTTATAAAATCCCCATACTCTCATTCCCTTCTATGTGCTGAGTTAAAGTTTATGGCCTGGCAGTATCCAAATTACTGCCCAGGTCTGAACCTGACCTTAAATGGGGCCTAACTCCCAAATTTAGCTAACAGGCTGGTCAGAGGTGTGCCAGCATCCTAATTGCTGGGCAAGACCACTAGCTTATCAGGGCATTCCTTAATCCCCCCCTTTATGGAACTTACACTTATTCTTAGACTCTAAGTTCTGCCCCTTTCCTATGAGCCTTGCATTGGGAACCTTGAGTTTCAATATGAACTCGGACATTTGAGGGCTGGCCCTTCCACACTGCACTATAATCTGATCCTGCAAATGTATTTGGGTGTACGCACTGCCTGGGGTGCATGAAGCCTATTGAAACTTTGACACACCCAAAAGATGATAAAGGCTTTGGAAATCTAATCTTTGGAAGTTGGTTTATCTCATATTGTTAGACCTCGAGTTGTAATTAGGCTTCTTGGTTGTAGCTTGAAATTTTGATGTAATTTTAATCCTTCTTGATTCATTCGGGTCTGTAATAATTTGTAATAACTATGGGGTTTTAGTGAAAAGGGGAGGGTCATTTATGTATGCATATGGGTAGACATCATGCTCGTAGGGACTACTATTTAAGAACTATGCATTCATGCATAACATATAGAACTCTTACCTATAAGTTTCTGCATATAGAAATTATGTATAAGTTTCTGTGTTTATGTATTTAGAAATCCTGCCTATAAGTTATGCATTACACGTTGAAATTCTGCCTATAAGATTGTTCAATTATTAGAAATCATGCCTATAAGTTTCTGCATATAGAAAATCATGCTTATAGTTTTGTTTCTGCAGCTCTACATATACGTCTTTCATTAGGCAAATAATCAAAGGTTTAATAATAATCAACTTCATTATAGATATCATGCCTATAAGACTCCTGCACTCATGTAGTCATCTAAAACCCACAGCGCTTTGAAATCATTCCTATAGAATGTAATTAGTTGATCAGCTTCCTCTATTTTACCTATAAGTTTAAAGTCAGTAGCAAGATCGCTCAAAATCTGCAAAGCTTTGTTTTTAAAACCAGTAACTTTTCTTTAAAACCAGTCCACATTCTGCATTTTTAGATATCATGTTTATCGGCGTCATCTAGGCAAACCAGTAGGTAATTAATCAACTGCGTTAGTCCCTAATAAACTACAACCAGACAAGGCCTAATTCAGACTTCTCATCTGAGAAATATGTGATAAATCAGCCACCCCTTTAATGATTAAGTTTAATTAAAGACCTAACCAGGACCTATAAGTTATGCTAAACAATTTTTGCTTTGAATGAGGAGTCCTATTTGAGCCTTCAACTATTATGTGTTCTCCCATTTTAACTGTTTTGTGTTTTGTTTGTCGCACTAGGTTTTTGTCCTTTTAAAACTTTGAAAAAGCCAATATCCCTTCCCTTTAGGATTATTAATCCCAACTGCCTCCGGGACTGAAAGGGTTGGGGCGGATAGTAGCATGCGATAAGTAACGAGACCATTCCGCAATTTAGTACCTTAACAGGGTGGGAAAGGGTAGACATGGATATGATGATCATGCGATAGCATCACATGTATAAATGGTTACCGGGTGTTGTGTGGGGTGATCTGTGTTATTTATAAACCTAGGACCATCCCTCTTTATGTGTTTACTTCGTTTTTCAGAATTTTATTAAAAAACTGTCAGTTTTTCAGTTCTTTTAAACCCCGTCTTTCAGTTTAATCATTTAAAATCTCTTTTAGTCATTAAATTTCCAGTATTGTTTCTTTTCCAAATTTTCGCCCCATTTCATTCCTTTGTTTATTGGTACCAATTATTTTACCGCATTTTCTGCACTTGTATATTCTTTAAATAATTATGAAATTGCCTATTCCCAAACTTCAGCATATTTATTTAACTTTTACACTTCCCTTTGTTTGGAATCATTATGTGAAAGTTGTCTTGTATTTTTATTTGTTGTTTACATTTAAAGTCACAATTGTAGCATGGCCGGGAACCACACTAGTGGATCTTGGGGGTGCCTAAAACCTTCGTCCCGAGATAATTTCAAGTATTTACCCATTCTCTGGTTCTTCTCCTTTTTATTTACTTATTTTTCTTCTTAGTGTCCTAATGCACTTAATCATTAGATGGCGATTCTTCTAAATCTCAAACCCAATTCTCAAAAGGAAAAGAGTTGTCCGCCCAAATTTCATAATTCTGATTTTGCCTTACAAAAAATGGAGCATCGATGCAATGCAGCGACGACTTTTCAAAGGTGTATGATGGCTATCTTCACGGACATGGTGGAGAATTTCCTTGAAGTCTTCTTGGATTTTGGTGGTCGGTAATTCTTTTGATGACTGTCTAGCAAATTTTGATAAAGTATAGGGAAGATGTGAAGAAACAAACTCAGTGCTTATTTGAGAGAAATGCCATTTCATGGTTGGGGAAGGCATAGTCCATGGACATAATATCTCAATGAATGGAATTGATGTCGACAAGACAAATATTGAGGTGATTTCTAAACTTCCACCTCCAACTTCAGTCAAAGGCGTGTGTAGTTTTTGAGGCCAAGCGGGATGTTATCGGTGTTTCACCAAGGAATCCTCTAAAGTGGTAAACCTATTGTGCAAGCTTTTGGAGAAAGATGATAATTTTCATTTCAATGAGGATTGAATGAGAGCCTTTGAGTTGCTAAAGCTCAAGTTGACTACTACTCCCATCATTACCGCTCCTAATTGGAGTGTTCCTTTTTAGCTCATGTGCGATGTAAGTAATGTAGAGGTAGCGGCAGTTTTGGGGCAACACATTTACAAGATTTTTATCCGGTCTACCATGAAAGCGAGACCATGAATAGTGCCGAAGTCAACTACACCGTTACATAGAAAGAGCTTCTTGCCATTGTGTTTGCTATTGAGAAGGTTTTCTCGTAATTGATGGGTGCAAAAGTGATCGTTCATACGGATCATGCTGCACTTTGCTAAGAAAGATTCCAAAGCCCTTTTGATGAGATGGATACTTTTGTTGCAAGAGTTTGATATTGACATCCAAGATCGAAAAGGGAGTGAAAACTAAGTAGTAGACCACTTGTCTCGTTTGGAGGATGGGGGAGGCCGCACGATGCCCTTCCTTGATAAACAACTTTTGGCTATTTCTATGAAAGAGATGCCATGGTTCACAGATCTAGAAAATTATCTTGTGAATGGTATTGTTCTGGTTGAATTATCTTCAAGCCAAAGGAAGAAGCTCAAACGGGATTGTGTAGACAATTATTGGGATGAATCATACTTTTTTCGAATTTGTACTGATGGAGTGGTTAGAATGTGTACCGGCAAGAGTAACCTACCACTCTTCGTGCAAAAAGTTATAAACAAAATAGCAACAGCTGAGAGAGCTTCGGATCCTACTAAGTCTAGTTCGTATGTCCGTCTAGGGAAACATCGGAGGGCAACTGCGTGCAAGAGCAGCCTGATGCTCAATCTTAGCCAAGGTAGCTTCCGGGGAGATTTTAGCTCCGAGATAAGCATTCCACTTAGAAAGTACTTCTGAGTGGTCAAAGAAGAAGGAGGTTTGGGAATATATATTTATGAGCTTGATTACATTTAACAGGTTTTGAGAGTGGTGGCATCAGAGATCACTCACACTTGAGCGTCAGTTTACATTGAAATACTTGGATAGGTACTATCTAAATGTGGCACGATAGTTCCGGGAGAGAAAATGGTAGACATGGTTTACTCCAAGTGTCGTGGATGCCAAGGAGCACTTGTTATGAGAATTTTACGCCAATGTGGTGCATGTCAAGACGGGGACCAAGGTGACGAAGGTGAGAAACTTGAAAGTTAGATTTGATCAGAACTCCCTGAAAACATATTTGGGGCTCGAGGATGTGGAGACGGTGCAGTATTTGGAGAAGTTCGCACTAGGTGATGTAGCTCGCCCATGGCTAGGTGAGATTTTGGCAGCTCCAGGACCACCACCACCATGGATCACAGTAGGGGTTCCTATTCAGCGGAACACCCTCAACTTTGAAGCAAAAGGGTGGCAGATCGTTGTGTGCATTTGAATAGATACAAGTCGGAATGAAAACAATCTACCAATCCTGAGGGTAGTTCTAGTGGCTTCCATTATTGTCGGGTACTCAATCAATGTGGGTGTCATCATGTCGGTCAGCATGGCTTTGGTCGATAGGTAGTGTGACAACTCCTATCCGTATCCAACTCTATCATTGAGTATCTTATGGATGCAGGAGTGGAGTCAAAGAGCTTTGATACAAAGGTTCGAGTGAAGAAGCACTTCACATAGTACTCTTTGAAGAGACCTGAGGAACCGAAGAATAAGAACAAGGGTCAGCCACTACTACCGTGGGCCAGTCTCATGAGCCTTCGGTGGTAGTTTCATATTCAGCTAACATGCCTACCATTGTAGCTGGTCCTTCTTCCATTACATATGACATGTCTCCACCTCCATCTTTCGAGCTGTCAGCATCAGCTCCCTCTACTTCTACTCCGAGGATGGTGCCTATACTTGCTCATCTACTTTCTGCGCTTCGAGTCTCCTAGACATTAGTGAGCTTCAACAACTACATGTAGACAACAACTACAAAGATGTCTAACCTATCTAGTGTTATTATAGCACAAATATCTACCTGGCACACCGGATTCCTCCGATAGTGGAGGACACTTTGAAGAAGATTCTGGAGAACCAGAAGACCATCATGGACACCTTGGTGGCACATGGAATAGCAATTGAGGAACTTGGGTAGCAGGTGAAGAATATGAGGAAATCCCAAGCTTCGAAGAAATCAGTTAACAGGTTGAGGCGAGAGGTCACCAAGATAGCAGCCGCTGGGGACCTTCCATTTGACTTGCTAATGGAGATAGCTCCAGCAATACCAGTAGACCCAGTAACTCCAGCAATACTAGTAGACCCAGTAGCACCAGTGGCACCAGCTGGCCAGTTTAAGGAGCCTGACCTTGCTGCCCACACTGCTGATGTGATGCGAGAGATGTTCATTAACCCAGCTACTCACTAAGTAGAGGATGATGAGATTCAGTTGGATGATCTGGAGGGTTTTGATGCTTCTATGGACACCGATATGTCCAATACCACACAAAGAGTCCTCTCTACTCTTCCCCTTCCTTCTTTTTATTTTGTTAAGCATTGGGGGCAATGTTTATTCTTATTCTAGGGGTGGAGTTTATTTGATTTGACATTTGACTTTGGCCTGTAATAATTGATAGTATTTTCTTTTTATTTTCATTATGTACATATTCTTCTCTCTCATTTGATGTATATATTCTCTTTCCCTTTCTCAGTTTGTATATTCATTTATGCTTTCAGTAGCTTTATTTATAGCTTCTTTATTTTATTTTCTTAGTAGTAAATGTTCTAATATCTTCTTATTTACTTTAATAGCTTCTTTTTTATTTAGTAGTTTCTTTTTATGTTTAAGTGATCAATAAGATTTTGGTTTTGTTAATGCCACGATTCTTTCCAAAGGTAGTTTTTGTGGGAATCGGATGACCCTTTCCAAGGATGGATGGATGAAAACTTTCTTAAGGGATTGAGTCCATTATTTATGTTTAGGTAAGAATAGTGACCTAATTGAGTAAGACTAGAAGAGTCAAGCATGCTTCACTTGGTACCAACACACTTAACTACATGTTTATGATTAAAAACAAGTTCTTGGAAAAAAATAGCTCTAATTAGTGGTCTTATAACTCTTGTGTTGACTTGAGAGATCATCGAGAGGTTTAGTCAAACTTTCAGTGATTTTCAATATTGAATATGGTTGTTATGGGCCTCGACTCTATCCTCTTTAACAATCCAATTGTGTGAGAGGTGAGATATTTTTGTTGCAAGTCCAATTACCCATGCGAATAGTCTAGAACTTGCCCTGAATGTGTTTCTAGGCAAAAGTTTAAGTTTTGCTTGGCTTGAGAAGTGATTGTAGGCTCTATTTGACCCATTTGAAATTTCCCATATCGCACCAATATTGTCATCCGTCATCAACTCGTTTGAGCATAAAACATCTCTCATTATGCCTTTACCCATTTTGTAATGACCCTCTATTGACACTCGAGCTTTCTTTAACACTCTTGAGAAACAACTGGCCAACACATAAGTTTAGGGGAGAGACGAGGAGTTTAAAAAGGTATCAATGCACATAAGAGAAAAGAAATAAAGAAAAGAAAAGGCAAAGAAAAAGAACAAAAGGAAAATACAAAAAGAAAATGAATAAGTTGAAGAGTTGAAGGGATTCTAAGAAAAGCAACGCTGCAAAGAATGGAGAAAACAAAGAAGGAGAAAATCAATATTATGACAAAAAATATTGATGTTAAGTCTCTCTAGTTCCCCTAAGAAAAAAAATGCCTCAAAGTGTCGGCAAAACAAGAGACAAAAAGAGAAAATAGAGTGTTTTCTACCCCAACATATCCTACCTTAGTCCAAAAACCTTCATTACATTTTGAAAACTCCCTACATGATTTCAAGCTGAGTGAACTTACATTAGTGGTGATTTGCATGAGGGGAAAATATTTGGTACTTAGAGTCATACTTGTGATATTCTTTTGAGAGAGATGAGCGAACTTTTCATAGAACTTTGAATTGTGTGCTACATTCTAAGTGAGATATGCTAACGGAGAATAGAGGAGGATGATTTTGGGATACAAAATGACCTACATAAGAGAGAGGGAGAGAGAGAGAGAGAGAGAGAGAGAGAGAGAGAGAGCTTCCTTGATGGATAAAGTCAACTCTTGATGCTCAAGTGTCACATTAGAACTATTTGTACTTAATACTTCAAGCATTGCCTTGTTGACAATTCATAAGTGTAACGGGTAATTGGTGGTCCCAATTGATGTGTGATTGAAGCACCTTAGATTAGCTGGAATAGGTCTTAACTTGTGGAGATGGGAATTACCTTATTTGCTTGAGGACAAGAAAAAGCTTCAGTTTAAATGAGTTGAGAAGTGGGGATTTTGACTACTCATTAGTCCCTTTTAGCTTTCGTTTTAGACCAAAAATGTTTAAGTATATTCCCGAACACTGATGACATATACTTAATTGTAGGAGTATTGGAAATGCGCCACACAAATTAAATACAACTCAAGAATGAGTGATTTGAACTCAATGACAAAAATCAAGCACAAAATCTCAAGTGTGGACCGCAGAATTTCATTTGCGGCCATAGAATGTGAAGAAAAATCCATTAGAGATCTAGTGAAAATTTGGGACTGCGCAATAATTGTGCGGCAGTGTAGGAGTATTGGAAATTGAGCCACACAGATTCAATACAACTTAAGAATGAGTGATATGAACTCAAGGACAAAAATCAAGCACAAAATCTCAAGTACGGACCACAAAATTCCATCGGTGGCCATAGAATGTGAAGGAAAATCCATCAGAGATCAAGTGCAAAATTGGGATCGCACAATTATTGTGTGGCTGCAAAAGCTATGCCAAAGCTAAAGTTCATATAGTATCATTTCAAGTTCAAAGGAAAATGCAGACCGCACAATTATTGTGTTGCCACACTTAGAAATGTGCGGTACGCAGAAGAGCTTGTGCGACCGCACCAAGATTTGTGCGGACCGCAGAACATGAGACATGCTGTTGTATTTCAGAATTGTGCCACCGCGAAATCAACTCCAGTCAATACTGAAGCAAAGTGCAGACCACACATGGAATTGTGTAGCTGCAGAACCTCCGAAAGGGCCTTTTTTCTGAAAATTCCAGCCTTGTATAAATAGAAGAGTTTCATGAAATTAGGTAAAGTTTTGAATATTCAAAGTCTTGTAGTCGTTTTTCCTTGCTTCTTTAGGAACCTTTAGCTTATCGTGGTAATCTTTTTTAGGAAATTCACTAGGCAATGCCTTGGGATATTTTTATATATATGGACGAATAAAAATAAAGTGTCATGAAATCCTAATAAATTGAAGAAATAAACTTTGAAAACTACATATAGCCTATTATCAAATTTGAGTGAAATGCTCATCAATTATAGAACATGAGATCTAATGTATCTTTTATATCTTAAAAATAGTCCATGAGTCCCATTACATTTATAGTCCATATGAGAATTTCGCATCTTGCAAAATAGCCTCGCGCGTAGGTGGTCACTGCCTAGTTTCATTTGTTGCACGCATATCCAAGTCAATTGAATTCATAACCAGTTTGCTTCTCAAAACTAATCATTATCCATAATCTTTGATCTTGTACCGGTATGAATTGTATGTTTCCATCCATGATCATCAATATACCATTCTAGTTTATCACACCTAAGTATCCTTTAAAGTCCCTCATAAGCTTGAAGAAGAATTCCACTGCCCAAACAAGTGCAAATGCAGTGTTTTTTCCATCACTTTTGCATGAGCTCACTTTATTATCACCTGATTTCAATGCATGAATTCCTTCATGAAATATCCCAGTATCTTGTTGCATCTAGGTTTTAGTCCATAATGTGTCCAAAATATTTGAAATATATTTCCAAAGTAACCATAAAATGTATGTTGCCCAACATTTTGAAGCACAGTGAGCTTGTCACAGTCTGTGTGTCACCAGCTTCTTAGCGAGAAATATACCTCGCATCACCTGGTTAATCGCTTGAAGAAGATTGTGCATCGTCAGGTTGTAGGTGAGATGGAGCTAGTGTCTACTCTCACGTCGCTAGGTATATAGCGAGATGGACCTGTCTAAAACCCTTACATCGCATGTTTTTTATCTCGCTACTGGTCAGGCTAGGGGAGGTCCAAATATGTTGTGAAGCTTGATAATCTTGTTGCTACTGCTCGCTTTTGATATTGTGCCACTAATCTCAAATCCTAGAGCAGTATGTTGCGATGCAAGGCTTGCTGTAAACTATGTATGTTCATTTGCCTCCTTTGTTTCAATTTGTGCATGTCATCTTTTCTCCTTCAAGGGAATGAGCACAAAGTGCTAATTCCACCCATAGAGGTCGAAATAAATGGCAAGGCATGAATACAATAACGTCTCCTGCAAAAAAGACCAAAAGGTTAGTAGACAAAAAATGATCACCATGTACTCCTCCCGAAGGGTATGTACATGATGAACTAATGAATTTTCCAGCTATCTACTCTGCTTTTCCTCCTTACTCCTTAATTCTTTGCGACCGTTACCCTTAAATATGGACATTGGAGCTTATCACCATTCACTATCCTTCTTGCTTGTACATCCAACTCCCAAAAGTCATGACATTCAAAATTGCCCACATACAGTGCATAGTTGGCAATGTGATCCGCTAGTTTGTTCCCCTCCCTATATATGTATGACACCATATTAATTCAACCATTTAACAACCTATTAATCTCCTCCACCTGATACACAACACATCAAGGAGGTTTCCATGAACCCTCTACTATATTTTTAAGCAACATTAAATCAATTTAGAGCCAAACCTGATGATACTGATGCAAACTACTATACATCATTGCTTCCAGGATTGCCAAAGTTTCTACCTCCTTATTTGTAGCCTCATCAATCTCTCTTCCTGCAGCATATATGGTATCTCCATATTCATCCCTTAGACAGAATCCTATATCACTCCTTTCAGGATTTCCCCTATATGCTCCATCAGTGTTGATTTTGATCCACCCTTCCATAAGAAACTCCCATATTACTTTCTCATACTTCGATCGTGGGGTATATTTTTCCATCATGGAAATCAAATACTGCAACTTATAAGGAACATTACGTAGGCCCAGATTTTTTACATATACAAGAGCTTGTAAAGTGGTTGAAACTTGGTAAATAACTCTACTAATTGTCACTGTCTCCCCATATTTTGAGTTGTTCCTTCTCTTCCACAACTCCCAAAGTATACATGAAGGTAAAGTTTGCATAATAGGCTTCAATCTATGACATACCCGGGTAGTCTAACATCTAGTGATTGCTTGGTGCAATGTCAGTCCTTCCAAAGATATCCCTTCCCTCGATAGGAAATATTTCCAAACACATCTAGCAACCTCAAACATGAAGAACGAATGCTGCAATGATACTTGCCTAGGTTGAACACAACACCAACACTTTGAAGGCATAAAATACCCCAACCTTCTCATGAAATCATCCAAAGGTAGTTTTGCTTTCCAAACCTTCCACATAAAGAATGAGATTTTAAAAGGTAATCCTTTCACCCATATCATCTTATATGCCATCCTTGCTTCATTTCTTCTTCTTAGATAATCCCAGGCAGATTTAACAATAAACTGCCCACGAGTCTCCAACATCCAATATGTTCTTCTTTCATCACTGGAGTCTATAACTTCTCTACAATATGAGTTGAACATTCCTCAATCAATAATTCAGTCAATCTATCCACGTCCTTAGTACCTTTCTCCACCACATATATACATTATGAACTGATTTATCTATCCTAAAAGCTTGAGGAACTAGGAAGTATAAAGCTCCTAACCACGTCCACTCATCTAACAAGAAGAGTGAGGATCCCATCTTTGGAGACCAGGTGATTTGATGTTCACTTACATCTCTACATTCCAACATTTTCCTCCATATATATGATCCACCCCTCCTCCATGGTACAATCACTACATTAAGCTTCTTACAATATCTTTGGCTCGTAAATGCACTCCAAAGACTTGATTTGTTCTAAAATTCCAGCATGACATGGAAAATGAGCTTTAGATACATCACAAAGACATATAAATCCAATTCCACCCTCTTCACATGGCATTCATAGTTTATTCTAAGAAGGCCAATGTCTACTACTACCACCAATGGTACTACTCCAGAAGAATTTTGCAACCATCTTCTGTAACTTGTTTATGACGTTATTGGGAAGGTTAATCATCTCCTGTGTTAATATCAGATTTTCAACTATACTTTTCCCTTTCACAAACCCTACCTTCTCTTCTTAGATAATATTAGGAAGCAACCCTACTAACCTCTCAGTGATCACCTTTGAGATGATTTTATTAGTGAAATTGCTATGGCTTATGGGTCTTATGTTTGAAAATATTATTGTTTCATTCTTATTTGGTAGTAGAACCAGGTTAGTGTGAGTAAAACATTTAGGAAGCTCTTGACCATTAAGAAAGGCTATCGCCATATCAAATATTTCTTCTATGTCCGTAAAAGCATGATAAAAGCAGCCTATGAAACCATTTGGTCCCCCTGCACTTTCTTCATTAAGGCCAAAACCAGTGTGTTTGACCTCTTCTTTTGTGGGATGTCTTATGAACTCCAAATTCTGCTCTAACTTCACTAATGTAGGCACATGATCAAGTATTCCAAATGCAGTAGGAACAATTGTTCCACTGAACTATCTGTGAAAAACAAGACAGCTTCTGTAGTAATCTCATCATCTTCTCCTATCGAATATCCAACCCTAATTTAAATCCTCTTAAGCTGCAATATCTTCCTTCTACAATTAACTTGTGCATGAAAGAAATTAATGTTCCTATCCAGTACTCCTAATTGTTTGTATCTAAAATTCCTCCTCCAAAGCAAGGAATCTAGTTAATTCTACCTGAACTCTTTTTAATCTTTCTCGATTCAGTTGTATTGGATGTGCTTCAAATTAGGGTTCATGAATCATAACAACTTCTTCTAGACTTGTTATGCATTGAAAAATATCTCCACAAGTAGCTTTGTTCCAAATTGACAGTTCCTTCTTCAACTTCTTCAGCTTGTAATTATAGAGGGATAAAAGGATTGGCACTAAAATCAGCATGCCAATTTTCATGCACCACATCTTTAAATGATTCATTTTTCACCCAAAAATGAGGAATTTGAATGATTTCTTCATTGGAGTTGCATGAAGATCACATTTCAACATCATTGGGCAATGGTCAGACTCAATCTTAGATATGTGAGTAACCTCTAAACTTGGAAAAGTTTGCTAGACTTCCATGTTAGCAACGCAATGATCAAGCCTTTTGAATATGAAATCATCTTCCGCACGCCCATTCCACCATGTATATATGCTACCCTTGAAGCCCAAATCAGAAAGATTTCACGTATTACTAAAATATCTGAAATCATCCACCTCATTTATGGACATTATTAGACCTCTAAAATTTTCTTCCTCATCCCAGATTACATTAAAATATACACCAAAAAGTGATGGGACGGTCATATTTGTAGCCATGTCATATAATGAATCTCTAAATTTAATCATTTGTATAGCATCACATTTAGCATACACTAGTGTGATAATGAGCTCCACCTGAGATTCAGTATGTCATAACCTTAGTGTGAGCTGTTGCACCATATCATATAACATTGGGTTTAACATTGTGGTGATTTAACATTGGATTTTTACATTTTAATCTTCCAATGTGAGTTTTATTATATTTTCCTCCTTGTTTTCTCCTATACCCATTATGAGTATCTAGATTCTTAACTAGGCTTCTGACCCAACCTTAGTAGGTAAACCTTATGGGTGGTTAATGTTATGCTTGTTTATGAATGGGTGTTTGTTATTTAGCTAGGTTCATGATTTATTTATGAAATTGATGGTTGAAAACATTGATTTATGCCTATTTGACTCAGTCTCTTCTTGAGAAAGAGAGATCTAGTCTAGTTTAACCTAGCTAACAAATAATTGGGTCAATTGAGAGACTAATTAACCCGATTAAAGGGTTCAACCTAGAGATAGCAACAACCCGACTTGAGCTCTTTTCAACCATTTTAGTAGACACCCATTTGGTCTTGAGAAAGTTAAATTGGGAAAAACCATTCTCTGATCAAGAGGTATTGAGTGGGAAACGTAGTGTTGTGAGCTATAACACACCCGATTCAGCAAAATAGCATAAAAGTATTTATCCTATTAGGCGAACAGCTAGGTCACGGTCACATCCCTATGCCTTTTACATTTTTTGAAAACAACAACAAAAACACAATTTCTTAGTTTCAATTATGTATCTTAACTTAGCATTAGAATCAATCAATTTTTTGGAAGTATAATCTAAGATAGTTCATGCTCATTCGCCATAATATATACTCCGAAATCCCATTGATATAGCTCCATGTGGAATTCGACCCCGACTTTCAGTTGGGTATTATTATTTCATCGATTTTTTCATAACCTCAAATAAAGGTGTAACTTGGATGAGATCAATTTTTGGCGCCGACTAGTTGTGATGTTGTAGATAGATTACGAAGGGCTATGGATTCTTGATTATCATTGTGATACGTTGTCTAGTCTCGGGATCCAATGCAATATTAAAGCTTTTAGTAGTTCGTTTCTAATATGAGATGAGCTCTTATATCTAGTTGGTAAGCACAGACTTGGAAAGGTGGTGTAGTGGCCTAGTTGTTCTGATTATGGTGGATTTATGGTAAGTTATTGATTTGAGTACAACCGGTGGGTTTTCTCCTGTGTGATGAGTTTGGATCATATGTTTCATATGAGGTTTCCATTCGGTGTGTATTTTCATTTCAGAGCATTTTGGGAAGTTGTTTAACTATTGCAAGGATGGGTAAGTGCCTGGCAGAGTCTTCGGGGTGTTCTATGACCTGTATTGCATGTGTTTTTGAAGTATTCAGCTAAATAGCCATATGAGATCGGGGCATGCAATGAAGTTGTGGCACTTTGGATTAACGATGATGTGTTTTATGGCTTCAAGCTAAGTAGGGAAGTCTGTAATGACGATAAAATTTTAGGATCATGTATTGTATCAGTTTTTGGGCTAAGGGGTTGCTTGGTTATTTCTTTGAATAGTCATGTGATGGAAAAGCGCGGGTTGCTCGGTGCGTATTAATTGTGTATTTAATATTAGATTAAGGTGAGTGGTTATCAAGAAGGTTGGGACGATTTCTAGATCATAAATAGCATTTAAGGACTTCTGAATTTTTATATGGGTAAGGCTTAAGATCGGTATCAAATGGTAATCGAATATGCGGTATTACTATTTCAAGAATGATTCTAAATGAAAATATTAGAGAGATGCAAGAAATGTATTTGGATTCCCAAAAGGTTACTTTAGAGCGATGCATATCAAATTAAGATACTTACGAGTTGGCAGTTTAGGTGATTCAGTTGAGTTAGAGGCTATTAGTTATAATGACTCGATCATCTATTTATGAGTTCCAAAGAATTTACCATGGTTATGGACACGCCCGGAGTTGATGTTTGCTAATGTATATAAGCTATTTGCGTGTGGTGATGTTATCCTAGATTGAGTTAAATGCAAGGTTCGCGGTTGATGAGATGTTCAATTTCTTGTGGTTCAGAGTTGATTATGAGATTTTTGTATTTTCACAAGTTAGCATGTTAGTGGCGGTGTGTTGGTAGGTTGGAAGGTGCGGGTTCAAGATTGGGATTAAGTTTTGAAGGGAAGTGTACAAGTTCTTGATGTCACGGATGATTCCAGATGTTTAAGAGGATGTGGGCACTATTTGATATTATTGGAGGTGAGAGTGCATGTTGGCAGGTTCATTGCATTTTGACGTGTGGGTATTTTCTGTAAAATGATGGAGTGTGATTTACATATCAGCCTTTTGAATAGCGAAGTTGAGATCGGATATGAATATTCTGGTATTCATGAGGTTCAGAACTAGGTGTTCTCGTTGGCATACTATTCCTTGATTACTATGAAGAAGTGTTGGGGATTAGATGACTGATGGTAGGTGTTATGGAAAGGTTGTTATGAATTTTGGAATGTTAATTACCTATTTTAGGAATGATCAGAATTTGGTTTGGGGCTTATTTGTGAGCCTAATGAGAATGTGTATTATATATCATATCGGATTTGCTTGCTCATGCACAACTGTTACCACAGGTACATCATTGGGTGGAATGGATGTTATTTGGACCTTGGTCTATGTTATGTGTTCCTCTCCTATGATATGATGTGTTATGAAGGTTATACGATTCTTCGCACACATATCGTGATTCCGTTTAGGCCTTATGGTGTTATGGACAAAATGGCCCTTGTAATGTTGACTTGCTTATTGCACCATAGTTATACTTGATTCTTCCCACAACTATATTTTGTGCAATTTATTGTGCTTGATCTTTACGCATGTGTGATCAGTGAGTCGAGTATTATGGCCCGATGGGTACCTTATATGGATTGTTATGATGAGATCGGGTAGCATGCCACAACGGTACTATGATGAAATGTAACTCCTTATGCTTATCTTGTGTGTTTGCTCTCACCTTGTTGAAAATAGTTCATGAGAAAATGTTAAAATTACCCTGTCTGCTTAACTTTCTTAGTATCCTTCTTATTTAACTTTCTTACCATTATCTATCATGTCTGAATTATTACTTGTTTAGTATACAAAACCGCGTTGTGTAGGGCTCCATATAGTTTTGGTGAGACTTGTGGGTTGGGCTACTTGTATTGGCTGGGATGAGGTTTCTAGACCTAAGATTTGCAATATCGTATTGGGATAAGAAATGTTTGGAAGAATGATACTATATTTCTGTTAAGGATTTGGACAATGGCCCTGGTCAAACGAGTGAGCTTCTTGGCTTATTGATTAGATGAGTGGTTAAGAGATAATGCATGTTTCTTTCATCATCACTAGTGTATAAAGGTTTTGAACGAGATTTTAATTGATATGAGGCTTACTACCAGTACCGAATTGTTTTTGGAAAGCCATGGTGGTTAGTAGTTACTAAGGGTGTTTAATGGGTGGCCAGTCCGGGTTGGAAAAAAAGGAAATCGGCTAGTTTCCAATCCGGGCCGATTATGGGTTAGTCTAAACCGGGCTTAACAGGTCCGAGTCAATCTGGGTAATAAATGAACCTTAAGGGTTACGGGTCCAAGGGGCTGGGTCGGGCCAGCTTAGTGTTATTTTTTTATTTTCTATTACTATTGTAATTTATCTTAATATAAAGTATAAATATATAGAATACAATGAAGACGGAAAAAATTGCACTTATAAATTGCAAGTGCTTTTTTATTTCAAAATTCAAACTTACAAATTGAAGTTTATATTTAACAAGTAAATTAACAAAAAAAGAGTAAATTCAAAGGTTTTGCATTGCCTTAGTAAGTTCTTCATAATCAATATGAACTTCTTGGCCATCTTCTGATGTGTTAAATTAATATGGGTTACCATTTGTTAATATATCTCCAAGTTCCTCATCTTCTGGGTTATCAACATCTTCACATCCCTGATTTCTTTGTTCCGATCTAATCCAATCTCTAAAACATACTAAAACTTCCAAAGCATTGCTTCCCAATGAGTGGCGGGCATCCAAGTTATTGTCTTGTTTGATTAAATGCACTCTTTGATACAACAGTTGAAATTGGAACATTCAGCACGTCCTGAGCCATAGCCGATAGAACATGAAATTGCTTTTCATTCTCATGCCACCATACCGATGGTGAAAATTCCTTTGTGAGAGGCTCTTTTTGCTTTTGCAAGTAGAATTGAAGTTCATCAATATTCCTGCTACTGGGTTGAGTGTTGAAAATGTAAAAAAAAAAATATTAAAACTATCAAGGCCTTCATCATCATCCATAGTAGTAGAAGTGGTACAATGCATAGTGGTATTAACATTGCCTACATTAAGACCAGCATCATCAAATATATTTGCATAATAATAATCTAATTATTATAAATAATCATTTAGCTTGTTCATAACAACATATATATCTGGGATTTTAGTTGGTCCAATCTCCATATAAGTATATAAGGCATTGATTAATTGGTAACAATCAGATATCTTAATAGAAGGATTTAAAATAGCACCAATTAAGTAAAATCAGAGGTATTGGAAAGAAATATTTTGTCACGCCGCAAAATTCGAGGAGCACGACCGGTGCTCAACCGAGTAAACCCGACTGAGCAAGCCTAGCAGGTTTCATACATACTACCCAACCCAACGCATAATTAAATAAGAGATGGACTCCATTAAAAATACTTAGTAAGTATTTTATTAACAATTCCATTTCATTTTCATTAGCAGCTTAAATCATAAATATCAAAATATTACAAGTTTTGTAAATCGTTGCCAAATATCAATATATCAATCCTAATTCCAATACCCAACACAACACACAACCTATCTACGAAGCCTCTAAATACAATTGAAGAATAATATGGAAATGCTGGCAACAAGGCTCCGGCTATACCTTATAAAAACATCAAAACAAGATCCCGAAACAAAAGTGGCATGAGCTACATAGGGCCCCGAAAGGAAAGGGGCTCACCGAATCAGCTGGCGGGAAGTGATGAGGAGCTACGGTCAGTGGACTAGAGTACCTGCTATGGATCCACCTACAATCATAACACGAATGTAGCGCCCCCAGCAAAAGGGACGTCAGTACATTTGAATTGAACTGGTATGCATGAACAAACTTTACCCCAAGTAAACTCAAACCAAACATAAGTAGGTAACAGTAATAGAAACAACAATCAAATGCACAAGAAAAGGAATGATCAAGCCAAACAAGTTTTCAATCTCTCTTATTTCCACCTTCCACAATTCCACACCAATGATTTCACAATTTGCTCAAATGTTTATTTCAATAGTGATTTCGATCAATTTTCCACCCTTATTACCTCAACCACCCTTATTACTTCGGCCACCTTTATCACCACAACCCACACCTTATAACTTCGTGTTGCGGTGTGCAGCCTGATCCCACCGTACAGTTACAATTCACAAACAATACAAAAACAACAATTCATAGAGAACATCAACAACACTTCTCAAGAAGTAAGAACAACAATTCACAAAGGATATCCATAACCATCAATACCATTGTCCATCATTTTCAACAGTTCATATGCAATTTAAGTCACCACAATAATTACCCACAACAAGCCAAATATGTTATTACCACAGTTGTTCCAATTGCATCATTTACGATTTCCTTTCATCATTTGTTTCTCTACTTTTACCACATAACTCTTTCACAATCATGAATTTAGTTTATTTCCAATTACTTGCACCATTATATCGGGAGACTTAACCACAAACACTCAAATCAAGCAAATCACAAGAATTTCACAAACAACCCATGTAGATATCACATACCAAATATTTGTACACCAAACAAGGTGATTTTGCAAAGGTCAAAGTTAGCCACACATACCTGGAGCCGAATTCCCTTTTAATATCAACTTCCAAGTTTACCAAAAAGCCTGACAACGTCAATCTAGTGCACAGTTTAATACATATTTCTTAGAATCAAAGTTCACAATCACTACCCGAATATATTTAGGTTATCAACCTTCTTTTACATAATTCTTTACTCCCACCTAATTACTCTTACTAGATTTTAGGTTTTAATAGACATGCATGGGTGTTTAAACTTCCATTTTCAAGAACCAATTAATGAGAAACCCCCCCCCATTTAAATTTGAAAATCAATGAAAAAGGGTTGGGAACCTTACCTGCAAGAATGGAGATGAAGATAATACTCAAGAATTTTCGGGCCTGGGCGACGTTAGAAAATCAAATTGATAAAGATGAGACTTTTCTCTCTCAAGAACCCTCTCTCCCTTCTCTCTAGTTTTATCCAAAAATGAATGTGTAAAAATGAAGGGTTGAGGTATTTTATTGAAGAAGAGATCGAGTTGAAAAATTAAAAAATCTGGAGCTGAGATGGGTCTGCGGTCTCACTCTACGATCGCAGAGTGGAAATGCGGTCCACATAATAGACCGCAGAAGTGCTCATAAAATCTGACTTCTCTGCCTGGGTTTGCGACAGAAATGCAGTCCCCATTTCTGTTCTACGGTCGCATAGTGCACCGCAGAATTGACCTTCACAAATCCTTGAGGAATTTATGCGACGATTATGTTGTCCGCATATTGATTATGCGATCGCATAATAGACCGCATATTCAACTTCAATTTCGACTAACTCACTAGTTAACTCTGCGGAAGAAATGCAGTCCGCATACTTGATCTGCGACAGCATTCTGGACAGCATAATGGAAATTTTCTAGAAAATTTTGATTCTTGATTTTTAAGTGCAAAATTAGTAAAAAGGGTCCGAATTCTACACATTCCTAACACATATTCGAAACTTGGCACTACGAGCTACTAGGTTTTGAGGATAAAATTTTACGGGGCCTTACATCCTCCCCCACTTAAAATCATTTGTCCTCGAATGAGGATTTTTCTTTTTAAGTTCGTTTTGAAAGACATGATATGCAAACTCTCAAGATTTTCACTAACTCCCATATTTTTAGAAAAAATTTCGCCAGAGTTTCCTTTGTATTATGGACATATCTACCTATCAGAGAGCCATCGAAATATATTTCCAAGCACCATTACACAATTCCTATCATGTCTACAAATGTATACAATCGATTACCCCTAATAATTGCACGTACTCAATCACTTGCTACATTCTCCACATAAATTAGTTACTTCAATGAGTCCCATATAAGTTAACCGTTTCATCATATTACATGTGTTTCAATTAATCATTACGAATCTACACTAGTATTAGTTGTTTACTTATCACATAAGTTCCTATAAACTTTCATTTACCAAAAAGAGTTTTGCATGACTTTGACAATCACAACACATAACATTCTTACACCACTAGAGGGATTGCAAGAGTAAAGCATTTAGGGGAGATATGGTGTGTATTTGCACCAAATGGAACACAACACTATTTTACTTAGAGGTAAGAGTTCGCACGATCACTACTAGACTTGTTCGAACAGATGGGGATATTTTTCTTTCATTTCATCTTCCGCTTCCCATGTGGCTTCCTCAACTCGATAAAGCACCACAATATTTATATATCGATAAAAAGAACCTCAGCATTACAAACACTGCTTTATCACGATGGTACCTGGGCATGGACTGCACACATAAAAACCAACTTCTAAACAATCAAGAGAAAATATTATATTTCCACAACACTCTCAGCCTTCAATGGCCTCTTATATCTACAGACTTCTCCAGAACACATTCACGGTATCAATTTCGACCCCTAAGCTTGCTTAACAAGGATAACAAGTAGGTATTTCACATAAGCTAACTTACCACTAACTTTGCCTTCATTAATTTCCACCGGAATGATACACAATTGATCTACACCCACTTTCTTGGACATAGACATGTGGATCCACAAAATGTATGGCGAACAACCATGGGGACACTTCATACTCCTAGTGCGGCCTACTATGGAATAAATTTATGCTACCTTTATTATCAACTCACATATATATTTAGGGGAAAACATTGAGAATAGCCTGCTCACCCTCCAAACTCTAAGTCTCCAGGAGAACACTCACACTAAACCCTTGATGACCTTCAATAATTGACCTAAGATGTGCTATCATAAATTGACCATAAAATTACCTATCCAACATATATATGATCACACTGTGAAGCTTCATCTTTGACTCGTCTGAACTTACAATACCCAATGGATCTAATACAGCGAGGAACAACAGAGTTCAAGATCAGGCTAGAGTTATTCAGGAATCCATTAATGTGATGAGCAGAGCATTTCATGAGGTTATATGCTAAGAGACACAGAAGGTTACTACTAACAATACTGACATGGTTAATTATTATGAGGACATCAATTATTAGACAAATAAGTCATAGGGATAACTCGTACATTGGCAATAGGAACCACTAACGAGGAATACTCGAGTACGTGAACCACTCATTTTCTAGAGTCTTGGGAAAATCCGTTTATCAAGAGTAAGAATACTCTGGCACCTTGAATGTGATATGGGTTTCAAAATACATGCAGTTGAATTACACTCTTAACATTACTTGACACATGAAATATATGCCACAAGCCCGTGAGGGTGAAAATAAGTTGAACGCTTATGAAATTATCATATTTCAGACAGCTTAACCCTTCTTGATAATTGATCATATACGAGGGAACTAAAGATACTACCAAAATTGTCTTTCAAATCGATATGCTCATGATATGTGCAAAAATCTGAGGGCGTCTAATGTCATCTTTTTCTCAAGTAAAACCACATAACTCGGACATCTAAATGTTAGGATGAAATCATGTACTGGTTAGAGGCATTCTAATGGTTAACATGATGCTCCAGGGAGAAAGACAAATGACACTCCTATCCTTCCAAGGAGGTGTAATATCAAGGGTAGCAAAACTATCCTCACATGAAACTAATATAATCAATTATTCTAGAAGTCGAGCGAGAAGAAAGCCACGTAACCCAACCAATCCGACCCATTTAAGACTTTGGAAAAAGGTATACACTTTGGTTTGAAATCATGGCAATTGAATCTCGAACTTCAAGGAAAATCATTACTTTTGAAACCCGTGAGACAAGCCCTCGTAGTCCTAGAAAATCAATAATAATGACGAGAAGGTACTTAAAACCATTACGAATTGGTATAGAACAAGGCCTCAAAGTGCCCACATGGATAAGTTTAAAAGAATGAGCCGTCGTAATGCATTTATCATGGATAAGTAACCTAGGGTATCTAGTCACAGGGACAAGCAGAGCAGGTAAATGATCGTTAGACGAGCATCTATATTTATTCTAACAAAAGGAATATGTCCCTACCATTGATGCTATAAGACTTTCTCTTTTGATTCCATGAAATATAAAATGAGTTTTTTACAATGAGAGTTATCCGATGAAAATAGATGGTAAGGAAGCACAACTAAGAGCACCACTTGGAATCGACAAGCTTAAACAGAGTTGAAGACATTAGAAGTTTGTAGAAAAGGGGAAATTTACCCACTCTCAGGGCGATTGTAGAGTACATAAAAGTAAGGTTAATTAAAT
The DNA here is from genome assembly GCA_026770625.1 of Nicotiana glauca. Taxonomy (NCBI): domain Eukaryota; kingdom Viridiplantae; phylum Streptophyta; class Magnoliopsida; order Solanales; family Solanaceae; genus Nicotiana; species Nicotiana glauca. The sequence goes on along the minus strand of MU708850.1, from coordinate 27,264 downwards.
CAAATCATATCGTTGGATAACTAGTCGAGACATCAAGATAATATCACATCGAAGATTTCAGGTAAACAACACACGATGCAAGACAAATGAAAAGAAAGGGAAATAGCCTTATGGAAGTAACCTTTACGTTGTAACTACTAGGAACGGTGGTAATATAAAGTGATTATAAGAAGCTACATTTTTTAAAGAAGGTCTCTCTATGAAGTCACGTGATGTATAGCTCCAGAATCCAAAAATCCAATTATATTTAGCAACTCTACTTCATAATGAAGCACTACAACACACATCTATACAACCAGCTATTACGAGCCATATTGGGAGATGTTATAAGGCATGACCAAGAGAAAGGCTTTTACATATGAATGTGTTACTAGGTGTATTTATCCTTGGTCAACCCAAAACATATAGGCGAGAGTTAGGCTGATAAGCAGATCGTTGGACTAGCACATGTTCAGATAATCCATTATCGAGAGGAGATAATTCGATCTCATCAATAGCAACATGCTATCAACCCTTGATGAACTTGAAGTGATATGGGAACCCAATGAGGTAGTATAGAATAATCATGGAGGGTTTGCTGATGTCTTAATGAGTTCTTCATAGATTTTAACTTGAGAGCTACCCAGATGCTAATAAAAAGACAGAAAAACATGAGAAATTGGCATTGTGCTATAATAACCCCCAAAGGTGTGCTTGGTCATGAAGGAGAGCCTAGTGAGGGTCCTTACGAGACAGAAAGTGTTACAATGACTCATAGAAGGATATGTTCTCTCATGGTTATCGAGCAAGTGTGGGAAAACTAGCACAATGAATTCACTAACTAAAGAATACAATTAACACATGTTATGGAGGTGTAAAGAGGAGATAAACATTTGTTATAAGTTAGACAGGCTTCTGCTATTGTAACGACCCGGCCGGTCGTTTTTGGAATTTACTCCCCGATCCCCCATTAAATTCTTTCCCTAAGTTCATTTCTGCTATTTTGGTTTGCCGGGACGTTCGGTTCTAGGATTCGGAGTGTTTTGGGACACTTAGTCCCTAAATGAGAGATTAAGAGTTGAAAAATGGTCCGTATTCGAAACAGTATGAAGACGACCTCGGAATGGAAATCCGATGGTTCTGTTAGCTCCGTTAGGTGATTTTGGGGTTGGGAGCGTGCTCGGAATGTTTTAAGAAAATTTAGACTTTGATTTGATGATAAATGAGGATTTTGATGTTAACGATAGCATTTTTATGATTCGAGCAAATTTGAATAATGTATTAGATCATGTTTGTGCTTTTGGTTGAGGTCCCGGGGGCCTCAGGGTGATTTCGGATGGTTTAAAGGGGAGAATTTGAATTATTGCTTGAATTGAGTGTCCTGCTTCTGTTGTTACCGCATCTGCGGAAAAAGGACCACAGAAGCGGTTCCGCAGATGCGGTTGGCTAGCCGCAAAAGCAGTCCAAGAGGGGCCAGGGGAATTCCGCGAAAGCGGATTTTTGACCGCATAGGAGGGGCCGCAGAAGCGGACATATGACCGCATAAGCGGTCTGGGAGGCCGCATATGTGAAAATTTTGATCGCAGAAGCGATGCCCGAGATTTTTAAGTGGGACCGCAGAAGCGGTCCATTTTGCGCAGAAGCGGTACCGCAGAAGCGGTTTTTAGTCCGCAAAAGCAGACCCAGGCATTTTTAAGTTCGACCGCAAAAGCGGTGATTCTCACCGCAAAAGCGGGACCGCAGAAGTGGCCCCTGGACCGCAGAAGTGGAAAATGGCCTGGACAGAATGTTTAAGTTATGGAAATGGGACTTAGTTCCCATTTCCCATTTTAACGATTTGAAGCTCGGTTTGGTCGATTTTTGGATAGAATTTCTTGGACAACAACGGGGTAAGTGTTCTTAACTCAATTTTGGTTATATAACTCGAATCTGTTACAAGTTTTGGTGTTTAATCTTAGAATTTTATTGAAAGGAGGTAGAAAACCCTCTTGGTTAGAATCACTGATTTGAAGGTCGAAATGATATGGGAATTTTATAAATTTGGTATGGTTAGACTCGTGAGAGTGCGAGGTTTCTGGAAATATAAATTTTACCCGGTTCTGAATGTGGGGCCCGAGGGGTATTTTGGTCATTTTACATAATTTTACGTATTAGCTTAGAATTTAATTGCAAAATAAATTACTTGAATTTTTGTTTACAATATGAAATTGGTTTGAATAGATT